>PVJD01012949.1:0-36856 GCA_004026545.1 Mormoops blainvillei | reverse complement strand
TCTGCTGCATTTTTCCACTGAGAAATACTTTCTTGTATTTATCATACCTTCAGCATGTACCTTTTCTAGGGTAGAAAAGAATGAGCCCAGAATTCCTGCTTTTGCTTGTTAAAAGGAGAGATATTAAAAATAATAATAGCAATAAAAATGGTAATTCTATGTTTTCATGGAACACATACTAGATTTAAATATGCATTATACCTACTATTCCTAGCAAATTTATGAATTCAGTATTATCATCTCAATTTTTCACATAATTATAATAGAAGTTATTTACTATGCAGTCACTTCTATATACATAATTTAATTCATTCCTTGCAAAAATCTTTGAACCTACATTTACAGGGGCATAGAGGCCCAGAGGAGGGAGTGGGTAGGACAGGCTTCCAGGAGAACGCTGGCTGCAGTGCATACGGAAGAGGAACTGATGTTAGAGACTAACTTCTAAGGTGTGAATTAAGATTCTAAGCATCCGACTTTCACAAAACTTGGTTGAAAAGAAAAAGAAAACACAAGTAAACATACAACAAAAGCTATCAGTTACAATGATATTGATAGGAAATCTGTGAAGAGAGTGAATAATTTTGCTTTTAAGAGGTTCAAATCTAATCAGAATGCAGCGCTTTATTTTTTTCACATATTTCACCCAGCTAATGTTATGCTATGGTTATGAGCTGGTCAGTGTCAGAAAATGTTAATATATTTCTGCTAATCTCACACTGCTATGAATCACCAATTCAAAAGGCATGATTATGAATTGCTGGTTAATATCATTAGCTTTGTATTTAATATATATATAATATGACCTAAAATATTCATTGTCTTAATTAGCTAAACTTCAAGTGAACTGCTTATCATATTTTAATAGGTACAATATATCTAGACAAAGGCAGAGCCCCTAGTTAGCCTTATGTCTTACTACATTTGAATTTCTTATGGCATCAACCATAATTGTGGCAGGTGTCACTGGCTGTACACCGAAGATTCATCTTCTGTAATTTCTGGGAAGCAGCTGCCTCGCTAAAACTATGTTTCCCAGCCTCTCTTGCATCTGAGTATGACATGTGACTAGTTCTTGTGAATAGAATGTGAACTAAAGTGAAGTGTTTCATTTTCAGGCCAAAGTACCTAAAACCTAAGTGTACTTCCTCTATATTACCCTTTGGCTAAATGGGGAGGACTGGGACATATTTTTGGAGGGCAGAGACCCAAAGAAGAGAGAGTTTGAGATGTCTACTGTCCAGGAACACTGGTATTAGATATTATATAAACCAAAAATGTGCTCTATTGCCTTAAGTCCCTGATACCTGTGTTAAATTAATGCGACGCCTTACACAGAATAATGCTCAATCCATAGTTTCTGAATGTTAACATCTGTGTTCCAGACCACTAGACTCATGAGACTGGGTTTCCATTATGATCCCCTCAGTTTATATGTATAATTTCTATCCATATAGGGAATTTTCTGTTCACTTTTGCTTCCCCATTCCTAAAACCCTGAGCTAGTCCCTGTGAAATAACTATTGTGTTAAAATAGAAGTTGATTATTTTATAAAATACTTATGTGACTCATTTCATGCAAAAGAAGGTGATATATCATCTCATTTTATTCCAAAAGGAGTATTAGTATTTAGTGATTAAGGTAGCAGGTTTCTCTTGGTCTTGTGATTTTTGTTTTTACCACTTTTACCAGAAGAGAACTAGTGTGGTATGACTTTTAGTGGATAGCTAGTGTCCCATGTAGGAAACCAGGGAACCTGACTTTATCTTGACTATACCACAAACTCTATTAAATCTTGTTTAGTTTGTCTCCGAGAGGAGAGAGGCTATAGCTAACTTGCAATAGATAGTAAACCCATCTTGAAACGTCGGATTATTCACACAGCATCATTTACTTTTTCTTTTTAAGTAGACCGCCTGTCTTTCAGAGCTCCTTTTGCTTTTTGGCCTATTCACCAGAGGCCAGGTGGAAAAGAAGTTAGAATCAACATATCTAGTTATACTGGGGTGGGCAAAAGTAGGTTTACAATTATTAGTATGCAAAACACAGAGCTTACTCTTGTATTACTACTTCTTAATTATTGCATTTTTTTCCATACAAACAACTACAAACCTACTTTAGCCCCCACCCTACATTTGAGAACTTAGTGATATTCTTTGAAGGCTTTGGATGACTTCTGTTTTCCTTGTAGGAATGTGTTTATAGATTAATTATAGTCTTAGTTGCCTTTTACCAGATCAAATATTGTGTGGGCGGCATATTCTAGGAAACTTGGAGAATTTTAAAATAGCCCACCATAGTTCCTAATATGGAGATGACCATAATTAGAGGAAGCAGTAGGTTAGGTCAGAAACTGTTTATGGTTGGGAGCTGGTGTTTTGACCCTTTCCTGTATATTTCATTGGCATTCCCCAGGCTGTGGTGGTCTTTGGTCTGCGGGTCATAGCTCGGCCGGGGGCTAGCCGGAGTTCTCAGCAAAAGCAGTGAGAGAGGTCATGTGTGGCGTATCAGCAGGGCTGGTACACCCACTTGTCTGGCTTGGGGAGGAAGTGGAGACCGGGTCAGGAAAGTGGTCTTTTCCTGCTTTTAGAAAGTGCCAAAGCATCACAGACGGGGGTTTTACTTTATTTTTGTTTATGTGGGGTTGGTTCAGACACAAGTAAACTTGTGGTATCTTAACCTCTTGTAAGATTTCAAACTTCCATCTGGCTTCATCTAGCTTGGAGTCATAGGAATCTGCTTTGTATCATAGAGATGATGGTATTCTGAATTTAGAAGCGTAAAGGTGATACACTTTCATTTATCTCATAATTTCTGGCTGGTGATCAATGGAAAACACTTTATTTTTCCTTATTAAGAAAAGAAAAAGAACGGTACACACAGGAAGTTTATTTTCCAAAAAATTGTTTACTTTCATAATATTTTTGTAAAATTGGGCAACTGATTTACTTCTTGTGGTCTTATCTTCTATCCTGGGTTTTAACCAGTTGGGCAGGAGAACAAGGTCCAGGAAATAAAATCAGTTAAACTTTTATCCAACTGTGCCAGGTATGTGGGAACACATAAGCATCTAAGCGTAGATCTTTTTCTCACCCAAAGGATTTGAGATTTTTTTTTTACAAAAAATCACGAAACATAAAAGTATAAAATAAATATTGAGATATGTGGGGAAATAACACTAGTAAATCAATATAATTTATGTGTGAGGTAAATTTAGCACAAAAATATAAAATGTCTCGTTCTAAACATTGGCTTATAAATATTAATTTAGTTGCTTTGAAATAACATAATTAGTATCAAGTGCTTAAAACATTAATTTCAGTCAATATAATTAAAACATATGGATTGTATGTATCTGTTTGGCTATTACAGATAACATTTCCCAATCTAGTACTGTCATTTTAGTCCTAGAAACTCCCAGGAAGCAGGAAGACAGATGCTAAGAAAGCAAGGCATTGAGGAAGACGGGATAACTCTTGACTTGTGGCTCCTTTTTAGTGTTAAGACAATTCAGGTATCTAGATGGGCAGAAAATCACTAAGAATGTTTGGGTTCATTTCTAGCTACATCAAGTCATTTCTAAGATGTGATGAACTGTCCATGTGTGCTGTTAGGCACATGGACCTGGCTTTGAAACATAATAATACAATTCTTTCTGTTTTGTTTTCACTCAACCTGATAATGCCCTCTTTACAGTCAGCATAGGACACTGAATCAATGATATTGAGGATAATGTTTAATGATTCTCATGCCTCTCTCTGATCATAAGCAATAGCTCATTAAATACAACCTTGTAAATGTACTTGGATTTCCTGCCATGTATTCATCTGACCCTTATCTGTCACCTTTTCTGCCTTTTCCATATAGTTTCTTATGAAATAATTCTGTAAATTATCCCTGTTGTTCTCACCCTCCACTACCTCAAAAATCAAAGTATCACTTGTAAGTGTCAGAATTTTAGTATGAATAATGATGTTAATACATTTAGTTTATTTATTATCTGTTAAGCATTTAAAATGCTTTCAGAATGGTGACCTAATTTGTTGTTTGTAACAGTGTTTGTCTCCGGGAAAGGGATCTGATTGACTAGAATGGAAACAAGAATGGAAAGGAGACTTAAATATTCACATAAATCAACTGTATAGCTTTTAAAGTTTGTATCATGAGTGCATTAGTTATTTATCACAGTATAGCAAAATTACCACAAATGTGGCAGCTTAAAACAACACACTTTTATTATCTCAGAGTATCTGCGGGTCAAGGATCCAGGCATGGCTTAGCTGAGACCTTTGCATCAGGGTCTTCACAAAGCTGTGAGATGTCGGCCAAGGCTGATGTCTTACCCGAAGGTTTGATTGTGGAAGGATCTGTTTCCAGATTTATCTGGTTGTTGGCAGGACTCAGTTCCTTGAGGACTGTTGGACTGAGAGCTTCAGTTCCTAGTTGTTTCTTGGTTGGAGGCCTCTCCAACATGACAGCTTACTTCATCCAAGCACAAAAACAGAGAGGGCTATTGAAGGAGTGTACTAACAAAATGGAAGTAAAAATTTTCTATAACCTGATCGTGGAAGTGACATTCCATCACTTTTGCCCTATTCTGGTTTTTAGGGCAAGTCATTCGGCCTGGGGATTACACAGGGCATGAACACCAGGAGTTGGGATCCTAGGAGGGACATGTTAGAGTTTGCCTGCATAATGTGTGTATGTCATCCATTTAGAAGTAAAGCTGTTTTTAGGCATCTAAAATTTTAAATGAAAATGAAAGTGTCATGTAATATGTGAAATACGATGCCATTTTTGTAAATGAAAAATAACATGCATATGCTTGTATATACATATAATATAAATGCATACAAAATGATGGGGATGGCACAAGCAAAATGGTTAGTGTCTTCATCCATCAGGCTGCTGTAACAATACCAGAGACTGGATGATTTATAAATAATTTATTTCTCATAGTTCTGGAGGCTGAGAAGTCCAAGGTCATGGCACTGGCAGATTTAATGTCTGGTGAGGTCCTTCTTCCTTGTTCATAGGTGATCATCTTGCTGTTTTATCACATGGCAAAGCGGTGAGGGGGCTATCTGGGGTCTCTTCCATAAGGGCACTAATCCCATTCATGAGGCCTCCACCCTTAAGACCTACACATCTTCCAAAGACCTCATTTCCTAATGCCATCACATTGAGGATTCAGTTTCGACATGTTAATTTTGAGGGAACACAAGCGTTCAGACTAGAGCAGCTAGCAATAAAGAAATTAGGATTATTTTATAAAGTTATGGAAGATAAGTGGCTTTCTAATGGCATTTGGTCACTTAATTGGAGGATTAGGACTCAAAATACAGTTCTGAATACCAAAGATTATTTTTCTATTTGCTTTATTGGGTTATTTATCTCTAAACTAAAATTTAAAAGAGTTAGTCATAAAAAATGTTGGATATTAGTACTCCCCTGATACCTGACTTATCTCACTGTTTGGCCATCTCTACCCATATGTCTGGTAATTAAGTCATTTTTTAAACCATGATAAAATGGAAATTTGTATTGAACCCCATGGTAGGGTTGCCTAATTTAGCAAATAAAAATATAGGATGTCCAGTTAAAACTGAATTTCAACACACAATAATGTTTTAGTATAAATATGTCTCACATATGTAATACTTTCATACATACAATATTTGGGACATCCTTAGACTACAAAATTATTTATTGTTTATCTGAAACTCTCATTTAACTAGATATTCTATATTCTATCTGGAATGCTATCTCATGGGAAAAATTTAAAAACAGTAGTGTAGGTTTGTGAGCAGAAGGATTACATAATAAAATGGAATTTTAAACAGTTCATTCTTCCCTTCCTTTGCATCTGTGATACCTGAAGATCCTCATTCTTCTTATTCAACAGATACTGATGAATGCCTGCGAGGTGCGAGGCACCTCATCAGCTGCTGCCGATACAAAATCAAATAAGTTTCCACCTTCATCCTGAAAAGCTGAAAACCTTTTTTGCTGGTACTTGTTACAGGATGATTTGGGCAGTGACAATAGGTAAGATGTATAATGTCTGGTAAAAACAGATGAAGTTCTTGTGAACATCTCTTAGGTCTCAAACTTTAGTGTTGTGTGTGTGTGTGTGTGTGTGTGTGGTTGAAAAATTATAATCTGTAATAGATGCTTAAGACAAGAACATTGTTGAAAATTGAGAAATTAAAGAAAATAGTTTTAAAGAGTTTGAGTATGGCATTATTTTATGAATCCTCATTATCTTTTCTATTATTTTGAAATAGTCATTGAAATATCTCTGTAGAAGTATAAAGATGTAATATAATTTTGCAGAATGTGATTAACCAGTATAAGTTTGTCAAATTTGACTTTATGACTATATTCCAGGAAAATAGAAAAGCAAAACTCAATAAGGAAATAGTATGGAACTGAATTTCAATAAATGTTCCAGAGGTGAAGCTCTGTGTCAAGGTCCTTTGTACATTGATTTAGGAGAGTTGCTTTTTGCAGTTTTAAACACATTATTCTTTGAAGCTTATCCTGATGATATAACATAATTGGATGACTAACTAGTTACTGCATGAGTCTTAAAGTTTCATGTTTTAAGATTGATTCATTTGAATATGGCATTGGAGAAGAGCTCTGCAGATACCCTAAATCACCTTGAAGATGAACAAGGGAGTCCTAGAGCAAATTAAGCCCGAAACATCCCTGGAGGCAAAAACAACAAAACTGAAGCTGTCCTACATTGGGCACATCAGGAGAAGGCAGCGTTCTGTGGAAAAGACAATAGTTCTGGGGAAAATAGAAGGCAGCAGGGAAAGAGGAAGAACAAATATGAGATGGACTGACTGCATATAAGAAGCCATAGGCACGAGTGTTTGAGAGCTGAGAGGGGCTGTTGAGGACGGGACATTGTGGACGTCACTCATTAAATTGCCAGAAGTTGGAGCTGACTTGATAGCACGTAACAATAAACAGCTCTCTGGTGGGAAAAGATGACTTATGGGTAGCCACAAAAAAAGTGGAAGAGAGAATGGGAGTGTGCCATCCAGGGCCTGATCGCTGTCAGATCCATTCTTGCATTCTCCTTGCTCAGCTCCGGATCGGAGGGAATGGCCCCGTAAGCTGCAGTCTCAAGACCCCATGTCATCTCCCCTTTGGCTAGTTTCAGTTAATGTTTTCTCTTACAGGAGATGGGGGCAGGAGGAAGGGAGAAGCCCGGCTGGGCAGTTCTCCTTCTCTCTCTCTCTCTGCATCCGACTGCATCTCTGACAGTGCCTGTGCCTTTCTTACGACCCCGGCTTTTGCTTGGTGACCTCGGGCTCTGGGCTCTAGTACCATTCCCTGTCCCTCCTCTAGTTTACAGAAGACAGTGGCTAAGTGATGTTGCTTCATGGAGCCTGATTGGGTTCTTAGATCTCCTGTCTTCCATAATTCAGTTCCCTGTGTTAAATTCTTTCTGTTATATGTACTTGAAAGAGTTTCTCGTTTTCCGGATGGACTTTGATAGATACAGGGAACATGGGAATTTTTAGGAGACTAACAACAAATCAAGGATCCGTAGTCCTCTCTCCTTGACATAGCCCTCCGGAAATTTCAAATAAACAAATGAACTGTTCCTTTAGCTCTAATATTGTCTCTGTTTAAAGGATCAGAGACTGCTTGGGGCCTTCTAGAGCAAATGATTCCTAATGGTGCTTGGCATGAACCTGTACTTTGCCTCAAATCAAGTTTTCCTTTATTTTTTCAGTGAACGTAGACAATTTCCTTTTTTACCAGTGAAGGTGAGGTACTATCATTTCTGGAACAATAACTCTTACATGAATATTTAAGGGAAAAGAGAATAAGGAAAAGCAGAATAAAATGGGTAAAAGAAAGGAGTTTAGAGAGATGGGAAAGGGAATAATAGAAAGGCAACACGGAATCAGACAATATAGCTATCCTCTTTAAGGGAAGGACAATAGCTTTGATTTAAAAAATCTATTTTCTCAGAAATGTTACTCATAACCCTGAAGTCTGTTAACACATTTCAGATATTTGCTTGAAATCATAAATCATAGTAAATATAAAAAATGTTTTTATATACATTTTAAATATTAATAATCACGACCTCTCATTGAACACTTTGTTCGCCAACAAAGAAAAGGAAAATATTTCATAGTGAAAGCAGTGAGCTTGACAAACGGGCAGCATTAGCACAAACTTGCTTGAAGGAGGCAGTTACGTGGCCTTGGTTTATGGAGGTATAAAATGATTTACTGCTAGATACTGAGCACAGACTGACTGTTGACAGACAAGAGGGGATTTGGGCGGCTGGGTGAAAAAGGTGAAGGGATTAAGAAGTACAGATTGGCAATTACGGAAGAGTCACAGAGATGTAAATTACAGCATAGGGAATACAGTCCGTAATCTCGTAGTAACTATGTGTGGTGCCAGGTGCGTACTTGAAGTAGCAGGGGGACCACTCTGGAAAGTACATGATTGTCTAACTACTTGCTATACGCCTGAAACTAATGCAGAATAAACTGAATGTAACTGTAATTTTAAAAAAATGACTTAATTTAGTTTTTTAAAAATGCCTTACTCCAGATACTTACTTAAGCCTTGTCAGTTAAGGGCCTTATTAGCTGACCTATTAGTAGAAGTCACACCTCGAATTAGGATTCGTGTAAGTTACTGACGTACTCATGTTTTCTGGCATCAGACAGAAAGAAGACAAGGCCTTTCTTAAATATCCCAACATTATATTGCCATACAGTTTAGCAAGGGCTTTGCAACCAGGCTGCCTCAGTTCGAATGTTGCTTCGGTCACTTCCTAAATAAGGCCCAGAGAGGGCAAGCTGGTCACCCTCTCTGGGCCTCCTTTGTAAACTAGGTATAGAATGAGCACCTCCTTCGGTATCTCATTGTGAAGATTAAATGTCCTCATGCATACAAAGCGTAGGCCAGATTTAGAACTTAGTAAGTACTCAATAAAGGTTAAATATTATAATTGTCAGAAATGATACTTATGGTTTTAGATCTTGGGTTAAATTCTAAGTATGGTAAATACCCTGTAGATAAATGCACACAATTACATACCATATTAAATGTAAGAAGGCAAAATGGTTTATAACTTGTTCTATCTTAAAGGAAAGGTGAAGAAAAAAATCTCCATAGTGACAGCTGGGGTATTTGACAAACAGGGAGCAAGAGAAAAACACTAAAAAAAAAAATTATTTCTTCAGGCACATTCTGCACATATGTATTGAAGGAATATGTGATTGTATTTATGATAGCAAAGTAAGCAGAATATTTGGGATTGGGAAATTGGTAGCAAAATGTGGTCACTGCATTTATGGACAGCATATTGGGAAATAATTAGGTCTGAAACTGTGGTGAACATTCACCTTGTGTTCACTCTGTTTCTTGAGAGTTTTTAGCTTACTGAAGTCAAATGACATTTTTTTTTACAGATGGAAAATTATGAGCTGTTTAGGGAAATAAGCATGTGTTTGAATTAGACAACATCACCTTTTCCATAAGAAGTGTAAATGAAACTTTAAAAAAATAGTTGAGATAGAAAACAATTGATAGAAACTTTCTCTGTCTTCCTCCCTCTGTCCCTTCTTTCTCTCTCTCTCTCTCCCCCTCTCTCTCTTCGTTACTATTATTGTCGGGACCCCAAATTTGTAGTAGGTTCTGACCAAGTCCTGATAAAATGACTCTGATAGTTGATAGGGTCCATGCAGGATATCCCATAGGAGAATTCTGGGAACAAAAGGCTTCATTGAAAATAGCTAAATAGCCTTATTTCTAAATGCATTTAGGTTTAGGAAAGTGTAAGTAACCATGTACATACTTTCAGAGAATTTAAGATCATACTTATTCCGTCCAGAACAAAGTTAACACTTGTTGACTCAAATAAGTCAGTTTCCCATCTCTCCTGACTCATCCGGCTGGAACAAATTTACATGCCAGTATGGGATGACCACATGACTCTTCTAGGGAAAGGTAGAAAAGACATCGATGTGATTTGAGCTCATAAGCATTGAGCAGTACTTTTTCACAGTGAATCCATTGTTCTACCTGGTGCACTTGATGCCAAACACAAGCCTTGTTTTGATACCAATCCCTCTTCCTTAGCATTTGGAAACACCTATGTATGGCCTTTGACTAGTTTAATGCCCTCATCTTCTCAAGTGTGCAGTGGGAGCACAGATCACTTATTAAAGACGACTGCAGGGCAACTTTGCCAGGACTGGAAAGAAGATCACATGGTTGTGAGTAAGAGCAACGACCTTGGATGGTCGTTATGTGCCGAGGCCCGAAGGGAGGTGAATGGGGGGCTCCAAAGCCCAGCTCACTGTCTTTCTCCGGGTTTTATTTATACAGCCTGTGGAACTGCTCCCACACCACTGCTCCTGGACTCCATCCTGTGAGCCCGTGTCATTTTGAAAACACTTGGAAGAAGGGCTCAAAGCAACTAAGGTAAATGTGATTAATCACAACTTCTTTTTAATCACTAGTTTATGAGCAGAAGAGCAGAAAAATGAACGTAGTAAAAGCAGTAAAGTTTGACAAATGGACATGAATGGCAAAAAGGTGAAATAGGAGAGGAAGTAGGACTCCTATGGAGCAACTATTCCCTTTTTTCTGAATGTTCACACTGGTGGAGTGAATTCCACTCACAAGAAGGAATGTCTTCTTTCCCACCACAGTGGAAGATCGAGCATGTCTCCTGCAAGATAGCATCTTCTTCTGGGTCATCCCAAAAGAAGCACTACCCCTCTCCATTCAACTACCATAGGACTTTAAATATGCTCCTTTTCATGACAGTTAACATCTGTTCTTCTTCTCAGTTGGATGAGACTGGGAGAAAAAAAAGACTACAAAAATGAATCTAAATAAATAGACTTTATAAGTATAAATAAATTATTTTTATAGTGCGGTCAAGGAAGGCCACTTTGAGGAGGTGATATACAAGCTGAGACCTAAAGAATAAGCAGCAACTGGCTATACAAACAAGCAAGAGAATGTTCCAGAGAGACAGGAGAACATGCACAAAGTCACCAAGAAAAGAAGGGACATGAGGTATGTACTGAGGAACTGAATATAGGCCAGTCTGACTGGAACCCAGTGAATGCTCCATAGCAAAATAGAGCCTTAGGAAAGGCAAATTCATACCCCAGATTACTGTCTTCCAATAAGGACACAACAGTGCCCCTTCCATCTTGGAAGTGTTTCAGTGTAAAAAATTTGCCACCAGGTAATTGCTAATGGCCCTGGGAAATGGTGCCATAGTGTTGGAATCTGCTGGTGGCAGACCAGGCACTCAGCAGTGTGTGAGTGAAAGTCCATGTTTTTGAACCCATGTGTAACCTCCATCCCTGCTACCATGGCCACTGTGTCCATGAGCCCATTGGGTGATGATAGGGGTGGAGGTGGCTGGGGAAAGTCAGGAGGCTGACTGGCATCCACAGTACGAGTCATTCTAACCACTTGATTATTAAATTCTTCCTCTGCTAGCATCACCATTTGGTGAGTATTCTCATGGGACACAAATATCTTAATGATGTTTGACCATTCAGACAGATCTGTTCACATACCTCTTCCCCAGATTTCTTTGTCCCCAATTTTTCAGTCATGTTTCTTCCAAGTCCCTGGCCATCCAGCCAATCTGCTAGCCATTGCACCACCCACCCCCACTAAAAAAAAATGGAAAAAAGAAGAAACCCTGACAACTACCTCTAGTTTCATTAGTTAAATGATTTTTAAATACTCATTTTTTTCTGGCATATATTTCTTGACCAGACACAAATTTATCCATATCATTTTGCATACTCTGTCTAATGCAGAAACTTCAGAAACTATTTCTTACTTAATTACTAGAAAGCTTGAATCATAAAAGGTAATTGTTAATTAAAGATATTTCTATTTCAATTTTGGTTTTATTCATAATGTGAAAGTTTATGAATGCATTTTCACTTAAAAATGTACTTTAAATCTAATACAAGATAATCACTTGTTTTTGAAAAATGCATCCTTTTATTAATCTTATCACCTTGAGGGAAATATGATCTTCCCAAATATGTTTGTTACTATGCCTTCTTTTTTTGCCTTTGTATATGAAACTCAGGAAAACCCAAAACTTAGAGAGAAAAGCAATAAGTAATGTACTAACAAAAGTAGTTACACAATATTTTTTAAATTAATTCTGTTAAGGTCTAAAATTATGAAGTGGCAGAAATATTTTATTTTGTATCTTAATATTATGGTATAATTAATATAATTAAATTATTTTTACAACAAAAGAAACATGGTATGTAAGCATGTATTAGTAACTATTAGGAATTCATTCATTCAGTTAGCAAAATTGCAATGAGTCAAACAAAGACCCTCCCTTCAAGGAGTTTGAATTCCAATAGTGAAGTTAACTAAAAAAGTTAACAAATAAATATATAATATAACATCATGTGATAAATGTATAAAATAGTGGATTATGTTTGTAGTGTTAACTATCAGAATATTTATAGTCAAATTCTTCTGTTATGAAAACTTATTTCTGCTTTCTTAGAAAGTCATGGGAAGCATGTTCCTTTATAAAATACAAACAACATAGTTTGTTTCATTTTTGGAAAGTAACTTAGAGCTAAAGAAGAAGGTATCAAGAGGCTATTTTTGGTTCTAGTTCATGCAGCTTTTTTCAAATACATGAAGTTAGGTTTGGGAAGAAAGCTCTTTTCTCTTTAACTTCCTGTTTAAGTAGTAAAACAGAAGTCTAGAAAGGTCTTCTATGAGCAAGTGATAATGACAGCTTATTCATTGGAGAACTTTGCTTTTTCCCTGCCCGTAAGCATGGCCTTAGGGGGATGAAACCCTCACCACAGCACGTGTGTATACTTTGCTGAAATGACAAAAATTGCACAATTCAAATCCTGATCCCAGAAGTTGGTAATTACACTGGAAAACTTAACTGAAAGTGACAAAGACTACGATTAAAAAATTAGTATTTGATCTCGTCACCAAGTCAATTGTTTAAATAGCAATTACTAGAGACAAAATTCAATAAAATTTTATTTTTTAAAAGATTTCATTTCTTTATTCTTAGAAAGAGGGGAAGGGAGGGAGAAAGAGGGAGAGAAACATCGGTGTGTGAGAGGAACAATTGGTTGCCTCTAGCACGCCCCCAACTGGGGATCTGGCCCGCAACCCAGGCATAGCCCTGACCAGGAAACAAACCAGTGACCTTTCAGTTCACAGGCCGGCACTCAGTGCACTGAGCCACGCCAGCCAGGGCAAAATTCAATGATATTTTTAAAATTCATTCTTTAAAAACTAGTCAATAGATGGATGATTCTATTCCTGTTATATGGAATCCTTTGCTGGCTAGAAAAATAGAGTTAAAATAAATAGTCATATTCTGCAGTAGTTTGTTTTACATGTTAGATAAAGACAGGTAAGTTTTGGAGGTACTGAAGTATTTAGCATATCCAAAAAAGAATCTTTTCAGTTTATATTTATTCTTTCCAGCATCTTTCATATTAGCACTAGGGTATTTATTATTGACTATATGGTAATCTATCAAGCAAATGTGAGCGTTGAGACACTAGTTCAATCAGGGTTTCTTCCTATTAATTTTAGGAGCACAGGTGCAGCACACATCACCTAAACTCTTGTTTTCTGCTAATGTTAAATTAGCAAAATATTAATGATTTATTTCACTGGAGTTTTTCAAAAGGAATCTAAGCTCAGTGGCAGTTGTTATAGGTAATTGTCTTGTATTAATGTGGGATTCAGTATAAAGTAATACACCAAATGACAACTATCTATTAAACATTTTTCTTTTTTGTATCTACTAAAGATTCACTTTCCAGGCATTCTAAAATCCTCCATGAGCTCCACTCACCATTTCTTACTGGTTGTCTCTCCTTGGGATTGCTGCCTTCACTTGTGGTCACTGCCTCACCCTCCCTCACCTGCCTTTTCTCTGTAATTTGTTGTATTAGTTTGCTAGGGCTGCTATAACAAAATACCACAGACTGGCTTAAACAACAGAAATGTATTGTCTCCCAGTTCCAAAGGCTAGAAGTCCGAGATCAAGGCGCTGGCAGGTTTGAGTCCCCTGAGGCCTCTCCTTGGCTTGCACACAACCACCTTCTCTGTGTCCTCATGTGGTCTTTTCTCTGCATGTGGAGTGCATCCCTGGTGCCCGTCTTGAGTTTTTATCTCCTCTTCTTATATAAATATTCTAGAAGCTTTATTTTAACTCTAGTACCTCTTTAAAGGCCCTATCTTGAGATGCAGTCACTTTCTGAGGTGCTAGAGTTTAAGGCTTCAGTATGTGAATTTAAAGGGGACACCATTTAGTTCATAACATCTCCCAAGTTCTTTCTCTTCTGTTCCATTGCCAGCTTCCAATCCCCAAATTCCAATTCCATTTCCAAACAGAGCTACTGTGTTTGCCATTAAATACCCCTGTGCATATTTTAAACAAAATGATATCTACTTTTGAACTTCATTTTTTTAGCAATACATAACTCAGTTGAAAGTTTTAAAGCTACAGTTTCTCTTAGAGTAAAAATAAGTTCTGTGGTAGGCGTGCATTAATTATTGTGCATAAAAGGGACAAATATCATGATTTATTCTCTTTGTCTTGAAAGTCCTTCTGAACAATTGGATGGATGGAGGTTGGCTGAGGTGCTGGGGTTTTCTCTCTTCCAACTCATGTATTTTCTCTTGAGTTTACTCACTTGAATTACAATAAGAAGTCGTAGAGATATTCAGAGAGAATAGGAAATACCGTGTCAGCTGTCAATATATCAGTCTCAGGATTTCTTTTTAAACCAAAGGTATCCAGTGCATAACTGTTACCTTACATTAATGAGCCAAAAGAATGCATGTGCCTCTCCATCCATCTCTTTCCCCAACCTCTCCCATCCTTACAACTCCTTCTTCATTTCTTTGGGGGACTTATATTTCAATCCAAAGGCACACTCAGCACTTACTCTCTCAAGTAATCATTATGAGCATGTGTGGTGCTGCTTAGCAACCCACCAAAACAAACATTTCCCTCTCATTTTTTTTCCCCTGACCTTATTTATTCAAGGACATTCCGGCAAGGCAGGCATATTTTGACATACTATATAGAGGTTATAGGTCAAGGTCTCCATCAATGTCTCAGTCTCATGCTATTTAGTGACAGAATATGAATTCAACCTGTGTCTGACAGATCCTAATGCCCCTGCCCTTTTCACTACACAGGGTGGCTGATAGGAGACTTCTGCTTTTCAAACTCACAGGAGTTTGGGATTCTCAGCATTCTTAGTCTCATCTGAGAATATTTAGGTACTACCAGGTCTATTCCTACTTATGCTCTTCTTCCATTTAAAAAAATAAAGAATATTGGGAGCAGAGGAGGGCAGGGATATAATCGCTCATCTCACAATCCTCTAAAATTACTCTGATTAATTTTGCATTTTACCTTTTCATCCTAGTTGACGTCAGTTTACGTGTTGAAAATGCCCTGTTTAGGGAAGCAGAGAAGTGTCACGCCAGTTAGGTGGAGGTGCATAGCAGTTGGTGGGAGGCACAGAAAGGAAGGAGTCCTGGGTCAATATTGAAGGGGAGTAAATTATTGAGACATTGTTCCCGGAAGCAACAAGCTAGTGAAAGTTCTGGGGAAGAAAAACAATATTCATGAACCAAGAAATAGTTCAAAAGGTGAAGCAAGATGAAAAGCTCCTGAGGAGAGTTAAGAGAATAAAACAAGGTGGCCTTAGGGGCCAAAGGAAATAAACTCAGGGAGTGTGAGGGGTAGGTCAGGGACAAACTCTTTGATTGTGGTGCTTTCGTCCTGTATGCGTTTCCCAGCGCGTGTCATTAAGGCCCAGTAAAAACGTCACTACGAGTGGAATTTTTGGATCTACCTCTCTGTAAGAAACGATTGTGCTATAGGTATCCAAGTTAACTGCTTGATGATATTATTTTGTTCTCTCTCTCTCTCTCTCTCACACACACACACACACACACACATACACACTCCCAATAATTTAACAGCCTCAGATGTGCAATATAATACTAAATCCTTTCCTTGACCTTTAGGTCAACACATCACCAGCCCGATATTGCTTTCTCATCTCATCTGTACTCTCCCCTAACTCACCCCACTCCAGGCATACTGGCATATTTAATTTTTGGCCATTTCTCCAACATGCTCTGCCTAAACCTGCATACCTCTTTGCATCTGTAGTTCGTTCTGCCTGGAATATTGCCTCAGATGTGTCTGTGGCTCGTGCCTTCACTCTTGTATCTCCAAAAGATGCTACTTCCTCAAGAGGGCTTTCCTGATCACCCTAGCACTTCTTTCACTTTATCCTCTTTCCCCCTTTTTTTTTCATAGACCTTACCCTCAGTTGGCATCTCGTTATTTGTTAATTAATGCATTTGTTTGTTGTCTGTTTCCCTCACCAGAACGTAAGATCTAGGAGAGTAGGACATTTTCTCTTTGGTCCGCTACTTTATCACTAGTGCCTGGCACAATGCCGGGAAGAAGGTTGTGCTCAACATTTGTCTGCTGAATGAATGGATGAATTGCATTTATTCCAACCATGATATCTTTCCTTATATTCTATTATGCTATTATCTATTAAGCTCACTAAAAGTGATGCTTTGGTAATCCTTTGAAATCACTTAATTTCAAAGGGATGAGTATCACAGAGTGATGGCAGCTGTGCTGAAAGTGACCCAGCCCTGATACCTATGACACTCATTTCTCCATTTCACTTGTTTATATAACACACATTCTGGAGCACTGTGTTGCAGGCATGAGGACAGCTCGCCTGCAAGGGTAGAAGGAGTCTTTGTCTTCACCAGGTATAACGTCTATCAGGGAAGACAATTAAACAAACCATCCAAATCAGTCACACTAGGGGCTGTTATGATATAAATTCAGGATGCTGTGGGAAGTGGTGCGCTGAAGTTGGCTCCTACTTTTTTGTGAGAGCTGATTGTTAAATATCCAGGAGTTTTGAAAACTGGTTATTAAGTACAGCTATTATTAAAAATAATAAGTTATGTAAACTAAGAATTAAATAAACTATATTAAAAACAAAGATGATAAATGCTCAAAATGCATCACTTCCTACTGGCTTGCTCTTAATGTTATTAGGTGCATTATATCTGTCAGTCGGATCGCTATGTGATACTGCGCCATGGTGCCTCTCTCCCCAAGTCGGAACTTATTGCAGTTCAATTTCCCCCCCTTCCCAGCCCTGCCTTCTTCATTCCCCTCACAAATAGTGATCCCAAGAGTACTTGTTCCAAAACTTCTTGCACAGATATCTTCATCTCTGTTTGATCGTCTAATCTTCTTACCCTTCCTCCTGTGTTGTCCATTGCCTTATTCTAGTCTTTTCTCATTAATCTCAATACCTTCACATATTCTTATAATGAGGTTAATTATAGTTTCTTTGACCTTTTCATCTGTTCCCTGAATTGTCTTACATTAATCCATATTCTTTCTTCTAAAAAATATTTTTTGGGCTTACTTTTTCAAGTTGGGGGCCTCACTCAGACTCCTGGGTGATTTTTGGCCATCAGTTCCTATTTAAGAGTAAGGCACCAAAAGGATTTTGGATGGCACTTACTGCGTAGCATTGTCCTAAGCTCTTTGCATAATTAACACATTTAATCCTGTTCATACGTTTGGGTTTTAACTACTAGTACCTTAGAAAGTAACGATATTTGGAGATAGGGGGTTTTAAAAGCTAATTAAGTTAAAATGGGGGTGTATGGTGGGTCCTAATCCAATATGACTGATGTCCATATAAGAAGAGATCGGGACAGGGGCACACAGCAAAGTAAGACCATGCACGGACACAGAGCGCGGGTGGTCGCCTACAAGCAGAGAGAACTCAGGGAATAAATCCTGCTGACACCTCGACCTTGAACTTTTGGCCTCTAAACCTGTGAGACAATAAATTTCTGTTGTTTAAGTCACCCAGTGAGTACCACTAGCAAACTCATACAGATCTCAACAACAGTAACCATGAGGAAGAAACCATTATTGACCCACCTCACATATATTGGTACAGAGACACAGGGAGGTTAATAGCCCAAAGCCAAATGTGGAGGGGCGAGGGGTGGGGGGAGCTCAAATGGTTTTGAATCCACATAGTTGTCTCTTAACAGAGCTCTCAACTAGCACCTTTACTGCTTCTCTGATTGGACATTCTCTGTCTTTGGGTGGGGCTTGTTTTCTAATGGATGTTACTACTGAAGATTTTCTCAGGGTTGAACTGTCTTATTTTTTTTCCCCCATTGTGACACTTCTCAGCGTCTATGTCTCCAGCTCTCTTTTTTTTGGTTAATTTCTCTAGAGATGAGTCCTTCAGTTTCCTACTTGGGAAATATATTTCTGGTTCCCAGCATTTGAAATCAGGGCCACAGAAGAGGAGAAGGTAATAAAGCCCTACTCCTCACCAGTGCAGACTTCACTTAATCTCATCTTTAGCCCCAAATTTCTCCGTATGCATTCCAGCCAGGGTTTCTGGGGACTATGCCTTCACTCTTCACAGTGCCCGCATAGGCAGTGGGGATAAAGGAGGATTAATTGCCCTGATCAAGAAAGTGGAGGAAATTACATGGTATTTTCAATATAGGCTTTCAACTGGTGTTTTGGTATCAGCCTCACACCTCAACGCCACCACCAGAAAATACCTAATCCATTTAACTCCTGAGCCCTTCTAATCTTCTGCGGGAGTATTGTATGCCTTCCTCTGTGCCCAGGGTTGCCCCTCCCTCTATCAGGCACCTCAACCTCTACCATGCCTTTCGCTTCCCAGCTTCCAATCCCCCTAACATCTTTGGTCCACCGTTTTTCCTTTTCTATTTTTCCTCTCTGCATTTACAGGCTATGATATTCTTCTTTGGTCATGTGAGTGAGTTTGGAAAGAGAAGAAAGATGTGCCTTTAATCTGACATATTTTCCTAGAGCTTATACTGCCTGTTCTGTGAAATTGCTCAAGTACTGAGTATGAGTTTCACCTGTACTTTCTTCTGCTACTGGCTTGATTAAATTGGCTATATTAGACAGGAAGCACATGAGAAGAGGCCATATTTTGATCTGTTTCAGACTTGCTTTGCCAGTATTGAACTAGGGTGGATCATGTGTTTCTGTTCTCAGAACCACACAGACTTGATTCTGAGAGGACAATGGAGCCCTTTCTCAAAGCAATGCCGTTCCCACTCAAGTAGATTGTCCCCACAGACCAGGCTTGCCCGGCCCATGATATTTTTTGACTTTGGGGAAATACTTTATTTTCCTTTTATAAAGTCTTTGCTGGTGAAGCAAATGATTCAACCAATCGGCCAACAAATGGACACTTTTCACGTTAGTCACAGACTGGTCAGAAGAAATGTCTTCCTTTCTTAGCCTCCTTCTGACACCATACAGACCCTGTAGAGTTTGATTACATTTCCTATTTATTTAACAACAGGAATCAGAAACTTAATGAGAGTGAAGTGGCTAGAGATGGAGAGTGAGAGTGAGCAAGTTAGCATTCCTTAGTGCAGATCCTGCAGACCTGCACAATCCCTTTTGGAGGGGTGGGGGGCTATAGAAAGTTATCAGCAACACCATAGCAGGGTATAGGTGTGCGGAAACTGAGAAACTAAAATTTTTTAAACCTTTTTTTTTTAATTTCAGAGGATTACATCATCAGCTTAGAAGAAATAAAACCTGTGTGCTTTCATTTAAATCACAAAATATGTGCTAACATGGGGTTATTGTGGGTCTTGAATCAGCACTGCTATTCCTGTGGAGAAAACAGAACCTTTCCCTAAAAAATACTAATCAACCACCGTCATCATCACTAATGTCTTACTCCTTTGCAAAGAAACGGTCCAAAACCTGCAACACGCTGCACCTGTTAACAAGAGTACTACAGAAAAATAAACATCGAAAAGCGAGAAGTACCTTGTATCCATCTACCTAAGGTACATTTTATATCGTTAGCGCCAAAGTAGTCTTTGAGGATCTCACTTCTCGGTGGAAGAGCCTAGGATGATGTGCCCGGTGCAGATTCTAACATGTTTCACTAATGAAGGTTCATTTAAGACAATATTTTATTAAAGCAATTGTGGAAGAGCCCTACCACATCATGTTTTACCTCTCTTCACTCATTTTCCTTATTAGTCAGAGGTTCAAAAGCTCCTCTGCTGATGCTTTCCATTGTGCTTTTTTTTTTTTCCATTGTGCTGTTTTCAGTGGTGCGTTTCCATTTGCAACATCTAAGGGCTTATAAAGTCCTTCAACTTTTGACTGAGGGAAAGAAAGAAAATGTTTAAATACTGACTGTGGATTCTGGGAGAAATAACCTTCTATAGACCTGCTTATGGGCAGCTTTAATGCTATGGTGTCTCAGAGGGCCAGCCTGGACTACTGACTTCTTGCAAAAGCTATAAATGTATTAAGAAACAAACATGTCTTAGAGGTGCCCAGGGCTGGACCTCTAGCCTTTCTGGAAAATACCCTAGAAAGCATTATTTCCAGCTATCACAAACAGTTATGATCAACTAAAGTCATCAGAGTACGATATTATAATAGCTTAAAATAATTTTTTAAAAAAATTATAGACCTAGAAAGTGGTGAGCTCGTGCTGTATGATGTGTGAGCTCATGTTGATGGGAAACCCTTCACCGACCATTTTGGTGACCGATATATCCGGGCCTTGTTACGTCAATTATTAGGCCACAAGTGGAAAAGTGAAAACAAATGAGAATAAATTATAGAGACTGTGTTTAGAGAGGCTATTTTGGCATTTCCAGTCTCCCCTTTCTCTTTTAAACCTCTGAATATCCCAGCATGCACCATGTAATGACGCTGATGCCAGGTTTCCATTTTTTGTGGAAGGCCATGGATCTCGCATACGAGTAGTTTGTGGCCATGATGAAAGTGTTCTTGGATTTCCACGAGTGTCTTGCAGTATAATTTAAATAAAACACTTTTTATGGAATTATTTTTTGGAAGATTCTACATTTTTTAATATGCTTGTGCTAAGTATTCATTTGTCTGGAACAAGAAATGTTCTCTATGGATTTGTATTATTTCAACCTCTAAGAAGAGAGTGTGGACAGGCAGATAGATTTCAAGTGTAACATCTTGAGGTTACAGAGGTAAATAAATTTCCATTTGTTTTGCTAATGCAACCATTAACTTTGTCAGAAAGGTGTAATGCTTCAGTGTTTTTAAGGTTGTTTAAAAAATCCAATAAAACGTAAGTTACAACTTCAGGTTATAGAAAATTTACTTGATAGCTTTTTAGCCATTATACAACTGGGAAGAGGCAATCAGAGAATGCTTTCTTTGTGCCAAGGCTAGAATAACGTAGAAAGCCGCAGAACTTGGGCAAATTCTTCTACTTTTGTAGGTGTGTTGAGAAGTCTGCATTTAATTAGGGACTGATGAAGTGAGCAGCACTATTTTTATAGCAAGGGTGACTTAAAAAAATATTCCTTGTGAAAACATTACACAAAAAATTTTAGTTTTAGTTCTTGTTAAAATAAGATTTTACTGACTGTCTGTCAGAAGGACATGAGGAGCCAGGCAGCAACTTCTTTAAATACAGTCTTCTAACAGTGGGGCTTTTTAGACAACATTTAAAAGGTGGTATGTCGAGATGACAATTAAGAATATTCTAAAAAGACTTGAGAAAGGGCAGCGTGAAAGCAAGACCGACAGACTTGCTGAGAAGAAACTGAAGGGTAGTCCCTTCGTTTAAGTTCACGTCTGTGTTAGTCTCCACAGGTTTGCACTCACATTAGAATCCGGCTTGGCCTCAGCTTTCTGTGTGCTTCTATATCCGGGCTTTGGCGTGTTTTATAAATATACACCAGAATAAAAATATCTTTAAGAATTTTACTGAATAAATGTAATTTGTCCCAGCTACAGGCAGCCTGCATATTGGGGCACCCAAATCTCATAAGTTTTCATGGACATTCCTTTCTTCCTCTCTGGGGATTGCATAAGAATCAGCCTCTGGTTTGGGTCTATTCTAGTCACCGCTGAAATATTTGTCCAAGTTCTTATGAACATTCTCAGATGGGTTAACTCCACTGGCTTCTCTTGTCCAAGTTCAGCTATCAGCACCTTCACTGCATGAGGCGAAGGTGCTTAGTGGCTCGATTCTGATTCAAACTGCCACTCGATTCAGAGGTCAGGGTCGGGCAATTCCCAAGGGTGCTGCCCTGGACAGCACACAGAGCACTGCTTCTTATGGAAATTGCCACCTGCCCATTCTTTTAAATTCAAGGAATCCAACTGTCCCAGATTGAGACCACACCTCCCTTTCACCTCAAAGACCAAGATCTCCCACTAACTATTAACTGGACAACTGACTTTCTTCTTATTCTAGCCCCGAATTCCACAAAATGTTAACACTTCCCATGGCAAGAAAGCCCAGAATTCAGATAAGAGAGGCTAGGTATAATTTCTTTTTGAGAAAATGACCTTTTCAGTCTTTTGCTAATGAGTTCATTTAGCAGTGGGGGAAATTCATTAAGAGCTTATTTTATTTTATTTTACCATTTTATCACTAGCTGTCGATGATCACAGACATAATCACATGCTAATGTAGTTGCAGTTGTAGTTCTGGATGCGGTATCTTCACCAGAGCAGCATATGAACACAACCTCTGGCCTGGAGAAGAACTATTGAGCTAGTAGGGCTTTTTGACATCTCTATCAGCTGAATTAATAAGATGTAGTTTGCTTTCAAATGGCAGGGAGAGCAGATTCTTGGCTTGCCTAAGGACTATCCATGTCAACTCAATCTCTGTTATAGTGTAGTTTTAAGGAAACTTGGCCATCTTGGTATTCTCAGCACATTATGCTAGTGCATGACTTTGATGAAATTATGCTAATTGGACCTAGTGAGCAGGAACTATCAAGCCCTTACATGCCTTCATCAGACACACATATGCCAGACGGTAGGTGAAAAACCCTGCCAATTTCAAGGACCTGTCACATAGGCAAAGTTTCTAAGTATCCAGTCATCTTGTTTATGCTGGGAATAGGCCTTCTAAATTAAGACGTAAGTTTCTGCATGACCCACTACAAAGAAGGAGGCACAATACTTTGCAAACCTCTTTGGAGCTGGGAGGCTGCATGTAACACATATGGGAATGCTGGCCCTACCATTGTTTGGAAAATCTGTAAGGCTGCCAGTTGTGAGTAGAACTCGGAGCAAGAAAAACAGCCAAGACTTTTCAGCAAGTCTATGCTGCTCATGCTTATGACCTATTAGACCCAATGGTGTCAAGCATTTGTTTCAGACAGAGAGGTCGTGCAGAGCTTCTGGCAAGCTCACGGTGCAGACGTTTAGGTGTTTGGAAAACTTAGCCTCTTCTAGCAGCTATTCTCCACTTGGAAAAACACCTTTTAGCCTGCTACTGGGCCCGGCAAAGATCGAACTCCAGGCCTTTGAATGTAAGTGTCCCTAAATGCTCATTATGAACTGAGTATTATATGATCCCTTGCACCACGAATTTAGACATGCGCTGACCATTCTAGTGTAAAATGGAAACGGTACATGAGACATGTCCAAGAAAAGTCAGAAGGCACAAATAAACAGCATGAACTCTGATGGTAGCTTCTCTTTTTGCTTCCCTGCCTTTTCTTCAGACTACACCTGTAGTCTCACGGGAAGCTCCCTATGACCGGGGAGAAGGAGAAAGAGAAAGAATAGACATGGTTCCTGAATGGGTAACATGTGGGTATCAAACAGAAATGGATAGCTGCTGAATGACAGCCTCACTTAGGGGTGGCACTGAAAAAGAGTGATGAAAGAAAATTTTCTCTGGGCAGACCTTTGGGCAATCATCTGGCTGTCCACGTAATGTGAAAGGAGAGATGGCCTGCAGTATGGCTTTCTGTGAACTGCATGGGGCAGCAGGTAAGGTTTGGGAAAGAATAAAATAGTAAGATTGGTGACAAGGTCTGGGGCAGAGGTATGTGGTGGGACTCTCGGCCTGGGCACGGGTGGGAGGATGTGTGTCCCATATAAAGGCCCACTAGAGGGTATGCCAGGAGGGAATAAGTGCTTTCAATAATTGAATGGATAAGATCATCTCTCCTAGGGATGTCCACCTACCTCTTTTCCCAACCATTCATGTGATTGACCAGTGGAGGTATACAAAGTAGGTATGATAGCGGGAATGGAGGCTGTGTGTAAGGCTCGCCAACAGGGGTACACTCTCACCAAGGCTAATTTGTCCACACCATCCCTGTGTGTTCAATCTGCATACAGCAGACGCCACCCATTGCTGAGTTCGCAAGATGACACTATTCATGATGTTCAGGCCAGTTTCCTAGAACTCTTGAATGGCATCTGAAGGCTCACTTGTTGGCACCATCTGAAGATAAGTCCTATGAGGACAGGGTGCTGGCTACAGGATGCAGTATATGCCTTTAAGTCATAGTCAGTAAAAGGTACCATCTTCCCCAGAGCTAGAAAACACATGTCCAAGAACCAAGGGCTGGAGATGAGAATGAACATTCCAACTTTTATACCAAATATATATTTTGGGGATTTTTTTTCTTTCTGTCCACGTAGCCTTGATCTCAGTGGGCTTATAGTACTGGAGGAGGGAGTCCATCCTTTAGGGAATGCAATAGTAGTTCCATTGAATTAGAGGTGGAGATTGCCCACTGGCCATTTTAGGCTAATGAAGCACAGACAGAGAGGAGGGTATTGTACTGGCTGGAGAAAGAGAAATTGAGTTATTGCTATACTATTGGCATGAGGAGGACTGTTTCTGGAACCCAAGTGGGGCTCTGAGCTGCTTAGGACTCTACTGCCCTATAGGCCCTTAGCAACAGGAACTGCGGCAAGTCAACGAAGGTAGACCACCAAAGGACTCAGCTGACATAGGACTGAAGCTTTGACTCCTGCAACTAGGTTAAGAAGCCATCCAATCAATGTGCTTTAAGGAAAACATGGAAGAAAGATTGGAAATAAGTCACTGTGGTTAAGTTTAGGCTTAGTGACCAGTTACAGAAGCAGAGGCCTGTTACAGAACAGCTTTGTCTCATGATAATGGTTCCTTTTCCCCGCGTTTCCTCTCACTCCTTCAAAAAGAGCACAGCTGCTGCTTAACATTTTGGGTTCCGAGAAGTGACATGACTGAATTGACCTCGATGATGCAGTAGCTCATCAGGGACATAATTTTTCAACTAGGCAAAGGACAAAAGTGGATGCTGAGAGGAAAAAAGAGTCGGTCAGTGGGAGGCAGAGGAGAGTGAAGTTGTAGTTCCTTCCTTTTCTAGAGCTGCAAGTTGGCTGTATTTAGTTCCTGAAGGCTGTAGCTCTTTGCATTTGGCATTCTCCACATAACAACCTGTTCTGGGTTTGGATAACCACTGCCTTCAGTCTTAGGGGTAATGTGTTTCCTAGTCCATAGGCACTAAACGATTTCTGCTTTGCTTCCTAAAACCTACTCATGGCAAATAGTCCCTTTTAAAAATTCTCCTCAAATTACCTGTCTGAGGATGCCTTGCTGGGACCCTGACTGACTCATATACCATCCTTTATTTGATCCTTACAACTAACCTATGACATACATTGGATAGATCCTGTTACTTCCATATTTGGAAAATTTTGGAGAGTTTTCATTGTTCTTGAAAGAAAACCCAAATAGCATGGTGTGCAATTTGATCTAGTGTCTGCCTCCTTTTCCAGGCTGATCTCTTACCACTTTCCCTCTCCATTGTACTGAACAACGTTCGGTGCCTCGTTGCTTTGTCTGACATTCTCATCCCAAAGATCTGCCTGCCTATAGTTCAAATTTCAGTTTAAATGTCATCTCCTCAGAGAGTTTCTATTCCTTCCCTCCTAGAATGTGAATTTCGTGATAACTGGCCTTTAATGTTTGTTGATACTGAATAAAAAAACATGGATCAACGCTTTTGCACAGATAAAATAACAGAAGCTCAGCGGTTTTAAATTTCTGAAGGTTTTACAATTATTAGTGACAAAATCAGCACCTGTGATTCCTGATATCCACATACCAGGCAGGGTTCATTCGCCATCTGATTTCCTGAGTATAAAAACGCCATGCCATGGGAGATGGAATTGCAGGAGAGAGTGGGTAGTGAGCACAACCCCAACTTCTGTCAGTCCCAAAACTCCTAGAACAATAGTGCTGAGTCTACTTATCTTAGCCCATTTTGGGTTTGGAAATGATTGTTTTCTGATGTTAAATTACTATTTCTACTGAACAATTCAATAAGATGTTAGAAGTGTTCCATGATTTGGTGACCAAAATTGTTTTTTTAAATGCTGAGCTAAGCAGGTCCCTTTACTGTAAGAATTCCCAGAGCTTTTAATATGTACATTGTGACTCTCAGGAGGCAGATGTATTTTGCACAACTCCCCAAACTGATTACTAAAGAAAATACAGTCACACACCACTTAACAACATTTTAGTCAATGATGGTCCATATATACAATGGTAGTGTACTACATAGCCTAAGTGCGTATTACACTATACCATCTGGCTTTGTGTTAGTACACTAGTCATGTTTGCACAATGATGAAATCACCTAACAATGCATTTTTCAGAACATGTCTTCGTTGTTAAGTGGAATTACTATGCTTTAATTAGAATCCTATAACCATCAGCTAGAGCATGTATTTCTTGGAACCCAGTGGGTAAACACTGAATTTCATTTTAGTGATAAACATCATGTTGGTAGAACAACTTTATTATAAAGATAAATTTATTAATGGATTATTTTGCTTGCAGAGAAAAAAGAGAAAGTATGTTTGCATTAACATCTTCTAAATTTTACTCTTATGTGTGGCTTATTCAGGTTTGGGAAAGTTTTTTTTTTTCAAGTATATGTATACCTTTTTTTTTTATTATTTCTCTGGTCAAGTCACTGGAAGTGTTAAAACATTTTTAAGCCTATGGTGGATGTCTTCTGTCCAGGTTCAAACAATATCTAAAGGGATTTGGTAGTTGCCTGATTACTGCCAAGGCAGCCTGCATTCCTGTAGGTTATAGTGTGTTCTTCTATGAGTTACGTTTCTAAGAAGTCTCAAGGTATACAAAGTTCAGTAATACAGATGCTTCAATGAGAAAAGGCACTCAGGACTAGAATATATAAAAGTAGCAAGAAGAAAGTCATTTTCCCCAAAAGAATTTAGAAATAAAATGCTTTCCAAACTATGAGAAGACTTTATTATTACATGTTAAAATAAGTTGGCTTATCAAAACTGATAGAGCAGCCAGTGAATGCATCAATAAGTGGAACAACAAATCAATGTCTCTTTCCTTCCCTCTCTAAAGTCAATAAATAAGTTTAAAAGAAAAAACCTGATAGACACATACTTAGAAACATCTTCCTGACCTTTTCATTGATACGATTTGTAGCTTCTCAGTTACCTTTGTTACCTCTGGCTCTGCCTTGCTCTTAAGATTGTGCTTGCAGCACAGTTTAAAATTAGCATGAACTTTAAACAAAGGGATTTTAAAAAGGCATAGAAAAAGAATAGGTAAGGAACAAATAGCATGACCCTGGTATTGTTCTTTGTATTTGAACTCCGTTGCCATCCAGAGGTCCCTGTAGCCTTCAGTGTTTAAGAAAGACTGTGCTGACGATGCCCAAAGCTCTCTGCAAGATTACTGTGAATTCTCAGGACCTCTTCTATTTCCTGGGCTCATGATGACCCAGATAGGAAATCTAATCCTTTTGCCAATTTACAATGTCTTCCTCCATACACAGCCACACCATTCATGAGTACAGCAGAATTTACTACTACAATGAAGGAGAGGGGAGA
Organism: Mormoops blainvillei; assembly: GCA_004026545.1. NCBI lineage: Eukaryota > Metazoa > Chordata > Mammalia > Chiroptera > Mormoopidae > Mormoops > Mormoops blainvillei. The sequence goes on along the minus strand of PVJD01012949.1, from coordinate 9,029 downwards.
CACAAAATATTCCAAATAACAAAATACTTAACTTGCGTGCTAGGTATCTCTCTCTCTCTCTCTCTCTCTCTCTCTCTCTCTCTCTCATCTGGGGAACTTCTCTTTCTGGAAATGGCAGAATAATTAGCTTGGATTAATCTATCCACTGAGAACAAATAGATCCTCTGAACAAAATATTTTTAAAAATATATAAATAGCATCTTGTAGTCATTTGAGACCTAAAATAGCAGCAAAGAGCTAAAATAGTGACTAAGGACTCTTCTTCTAAGGCGATCTGCTGATTCCTGGAGAGGCAGTTGAGAAGCAAAGATTCTGAGCAATACTTTGGTGGCATTACAAAGCTAAGGAGACCAAAATTAAATCTAGGCCCTGCTAAATGGGAGAGGAGATACTGCTAAAATTCACATATTTTTGATGCGACTCAATTGCAATATCCCCAACTGTTTTGTAACTAAGACATTGACTTTGAAATTACTTATGGTCTGAGAAGATATCACAATTTATACCATTTAGACTGAATGACAATAAAAAACTATGTATCAAAACTTGTGGGATACCTAAAGTATAAAACTAGTGGGGTGACTTAAACTAGATCCTGCCAGAAGAAAACACAGGAGAAAAGTTTTATAGCATTGGTCTAGGCAGTGATTTCTTAATTATGACACCAAAAGCGCAGGCAACAAAAGCAAGAGACAAACTGAACTACATTAAACTGAAAAGCTTATTCACAGCAAAGGAAACAATCAACATAATGAAATACAACCTATGGAATGGGAGAAAATATTTAAAAACCATGTATCTGATAAGGAGATAATAGACAGAATATATAAAGAACTCCTATAACTCAATGGCAACAAATTAAAAAATGCACAAAAGACTTGAATAAACATTTCTTCAAAGGAGAAGTACAAATGGTCAACAAATGTATGAAAATATACTCAATATCACCAATAATCAGGAAAATACAAATCAAATCCACAATGATATATCATCTTATATTGGTTAGGATGGTCACTATTTAAAACTAAAATGGAAAATAACAAAGGCTGGTGAAGATGAGAAGAAGTTGGAACACTCGTGACTGATAATGGGAATGTCAAAAAGTAAATGCTCTGTGGAAAACAGGATGCAGTTTTCTCAAAAAAATTAAAAATAGAATTACTATATGATCCAGCAATTCCACTTTTAGGTATATATCCAAAAGGATTAGAAAACAAGATCTTGAAGAGATATATATTTGCAAATTATGGTATTACGGCATTATTCACAGTAGCCAAGAGATAGAAGCAACTTAACTGTCCATCAGTGGATGAATGAATGAATGAAGAAAATGTAATATATAAACACAATGGAATATTATGAAGCCATTAAAAAGAAGGAAATTCTACCATACATGACAACATGGATGGACCTTAACGATAAGACACTAGGTGAAATAAGCCAGTCAGAGGAAGTCATATACTGTATGATTCCATTTATATGAGATACCTACATTAGTCAAACTTATTGCAACAGAAAGTAGAATATGGTTACCACATGGTTATCATTTTACATATTGTGAAATGGTAACTAGGTGGTAACCACATTCAATTATATCTCAATAAAACTGAGAAAAATAAAATTTACTCTCAAGAAAAAGGAACGTGGTTACCAGAAGTAAGGGGCAGGTAGGGGATTTGTTGTTTAATTGTTCAATGAGCCTACAGTTTCAGTTTTGCAAGATGAAAAAGCTTTAGATATCTGCTGTACAACAGCGTTTAGTTAATACTTCTGTACTGTATACTTAAAATGGCTAATACAGTAAATCTTATACATTATGTCTTTATCACAATTTAAATGCAAATATTAAAAAAGAAGGGTTGAAATTTTATCACCTAAACATCTATCTCAATAAATTAGAAAGAAGAGAGTAAAAAGAAAACAAAAACAAGAATAAAATTAAAATTCCAAATAAAATAAAATAAAATAAAGAAAATAATGATAGCAGAAATTAATGAAATTATTTTACTAAAAAGTAAAACGGTGCCGCAAAGGCACTTTGGGAAAGACCAATAAAATTTATAAACTTATAGAAAGGCTGGTTAAAAAAAGACAGAGAGATAATATAAATAATCATTATTGTAAATAAAAAATAGAGATCCTGCAGACATTCCAAGAGGGTGTGCTGAACACTTTTATGCAAATAGATTTGACGATAAGACAGAGAAACTCTTTCAAAAACTCGCATATGAAAACAAACATGCCAAGAGATAGGAATCTGAAGAGTTATGTAACCGAATCCATAAATAGAAATTGCTGGGAGGAGACTCTCCACGGGGTTTCTGCAGCAAGGTTATCTCTTCAAGGATGTTTGCACAGCCAGCAGCTTTGGAAGCCTGGAACAGTGTCTCACTGTGGAGAGAGATCAAGGGCAGATTTATTCCCCATCAGGAAAACAATGTCTCCCTGCAGAGCAAAGTTTGGTCAGGTTTGCTAGCACCTCCTTAAAAAGATCGAGTGTTCCCTAAACTCACTAATCCTCAGCTGTGACTCAGATCACTGTGTGCAGAGTAGCCCCTTGGCCCAGCCTCTCTATCACGCTCTTGGGACTTGGAGGAGGGACCTCATGCTGCCTGCTGTGCTGTGATAATAAACTGTCAAAATCCATTTGGGCTTCTTGTTTGCTTACCACAAACAACGGTGGAGCTATAGAAGTGTGGCAAATAGTCACTGTTGCTTAGGGACCACTTGACTTGACAAAAACCTTCCCATAAAGCAAATGTAGGCCCGGTTGCTTTCACGGAGCGAATTCCTCCAAGCATTTAAGAAAGAATTAATGGCAGTGTTAAGCACAACCTTTCAAGGAATACAAACAGAGAAAACATTTCCCACCTTGTTTAACGAGGTTGTCATAACCTTGATTCCAAAGCCTAAATGATCTCTGTTAACATTGAAGATTAGTTAATATAATTTACTAAAATAAGATCAGAAAGAAAAATGATTTGACCATTTTACCGGATGTAGAAAAATCATCTGATTAAATTCAAAAATTCATTTAAAATAAGCATACTTAGCAAGCTAAGAAGAGATGGTAATCTCTTAATCTGACAAAAGTTGTTTTCAAAGAGCCTATAACACACATCAAGTTATCTTTAAAGTACATATCATTTTAAACATAACCACAATAACATTGTTTCACCTAGAAAAAATTTTTTCCCTTATATCATCAAATATCTTATCTGTATTCAAATTTCTCTAATGTTTTATGAGTTATTTTCCTTATAGGATCCAAATTAAATCTGTCCATTTCAAAATCTATTGATATTGCAAAAAAACTTGTGAAGGGTCTGAGACATTCCCCTACTTGCATGCTAACAAGGTTTCATAAATTCATGCCACAGTTCACAAGTTCTAGCAGAAGACATAAGCGTCAGGGACAAGGAACTTTATTACTCACGGCACAGTAGGCCGTATATGCGTCATCTTAGCGCTGGTTTGTTCGCTACCCATTCACACAGGGGCAGAGTGGAGTGTTCAGGTGGATGTTGCACATAGTGGGTTTGTGACACAGATGAAGAAATTCAAGATTAGGAAACATTAAAGTTTAAACTTTAATGGACTGTAAAAATTAAACTTTGAGATTGGACTGTAAGCAAACCTGCCAGCCTTGGCCCTGGAGGGAGATATTATCCTTATTATAGCAGACAGAAAGCAAACCTGTGCTCTGCTATGGAGGGACGAACTATCTCTCTCTTCCATATTTGTTTACTATAAAAATATCTTTGAAAAATAGTCTAGGACCAAAAGATTAGATGGTTAATCCTCTGCTCACAAGACATGAAGAAATACAGGAGACCCATGGAGAATAGTCTCCCAACAGATGTACCTGTTAAGTATACTTTGATATATAGGTTTTCTTCCCATCTCTTTTACACCCCCACCCTCCACAATTATTTATTGAAGAAACTGGTCCAATAGAATGATATCAGTCTGATGATATCATTGAATTTGATCACTGAATTCCTGTGGTGTTTTTTTTAAACAGTCCTCTCTGCCTACTGTATTTCCTATACAGATAAATCTTGATCAGATTCATGTTTGACCTTTCACAAAAATGCTTTATAGGTAACAGAGTGTACTTCTATCAGGAAACACACCGTGACTGGATGTGTCCTTTCTGTGATGTTAGAAGCCACTGAAGATCATTAATTCGTTAGGGGTTACAAAATGGTGATATCTCTAATTCTTTAATGCTTCATTTATTGGCTGCAAAACATTAAAAAAAAAGTTCAATTTTTTGGTCACTTTGATATATGGTTCACATAGGAAAGAGAGGCTAAACACTTGATTCTTTTCCTTTATTTAATAGCTTTCAAGATAATGAGTTGGTGCCCTAGTGTCCTCCAAAGATAATCAATGGAGTGTCATTATAAACTCATAGAATTAAATGTAGTTGACATTGCCATTATTGGACACATTATTATAATTACAAAGTGGCTTTTTTATACAATGGAAAAGGTGACTCTAAGATAGATACGGAAATGCTAAGGGCACAGAATACATACTCATGAGCAAAATTAAGGAGGAAGGACTTGCTTTATTAGATAGAAAGACACTGTTAAGTAACAAAATTAAGACAGGGCATTATTGGTGCAAGATTGACAAATACGCCAATGCAATGAACATGCAGTTCCAAAACAGACTTATATTTATAGACATTTGACTTTCAACAAATGTGGTATTAAAGAGAAGACAATTTAAAAAAATACTACAATTGGGTATCCAGATGGAAAACAAAATGATACCTGACCCATACACCATATACAAAAATGCATCTCAGATGTATCGCAGATCTAAATGGGAAATAACAATAAAGTTTCTACAAGATAATTAAGAAGAATATCTTACTGAACCCGAGTACGAAAAGATTATTTGGATAAGATACAAAAAGCACACGTGTAAAGGAAAAGATGGATAAACTGAATTATACTAAAATTAATAACTTTTATTGATCAAAAGACACCTCTAAGAGAGTGAAGAGGCAAGCCTCAGAATAGGAGAATATTTTTGCAATACACACAATCTTCCGAAGGCTCAGTTTCAGAGATATAAAAGGGATCCTAGACACACATAAGAAAACGCAAGCAAAAAATGTGCAGTAGCCTTGGGGTTTATAAAAGAGCCACCCAGATGGCAATAAACAAATGGTAAGATGTTTAACTTATTTGTAATCTAGAAATGCGAAACACAACTATTACTACAGACTTAGAAAATGAGGGCAGCGCAGAGAGCGGAGGGGACGTGGGCTCCTGGAACTCTGATGCATGGCTCATGGGTAATTATGCACCGTCACCTGGGGGCACAATTTGGCAGCATCTCCTACAAATGAAGGTGAGGATATGGATGACTAGGGTTACCAAATAAATTTTTATCCAAACCAGAATATTTCTGGAAGAGAAATGGTGGAACTAAAAGTAATTGAAATTACATAATGTTTGAGATAGTTATTGCCTAACAAGTGGATTTCATTATATTAGAAGACCTATACAGTATTTCCATTCAAAAGTCATTTGTGAAAGTAATTTTTTTCTAAGAAGTAAAAATAATCTTAATCAAAAACTTATTTTTATTGATGCTATTTTATTAAATGGCAATAAAATATATAAATAGTTGTGGATTTACAGCATGCAATAAATTATAAAGGTACCAAAGTAAGAACTTCAGAATATTCTCTACAGAAGGATGTTTTACCCTTTATTTTTACACATATTTCAGACCCACCTAACAATGTGCAGTTTCCTATGTTTCCTGTGAGTCCTACCGTGCTGGCTTCAGACATCTAACCACTTTAGCACTGGCCATGGAACAACTGGCCTCAACGCTAACTGTCTGGCCGGAGAACACATTCTCCCACCATCCCCAGAGGCTGGGAGGAGTTTGCTTCAGTGGCCACTAACTAGCGTCTGAGCACACACTTCAGTTCATCATTGAGTGACCGGGATGTTACCCTTGAAAGGGGCAGGTTAGTTTTACTGTATTTAAAGAAGGAAGGAAAAAGAGAATTGGGATATTGGTGGTTATCTTTTAGATTTAACCACTGTCAATGTGAGAACTTTGTTTGTTGCATGTGTCACACAATCCTAAATGAAACCACGGTAGAAACTGACAATATAAACTGGAAGTCTACTAAACCCTCCCTGACTTATTTTCATGCAAGTTATGATATTCTGAGAGAGAGAAATTTAAAAAGAATGAAAATAAACATCTTTTCTTAACTCCTTGGTGGCAAATTCTGAGCTGAATTACTGTGAAATTATTCATAGACTTTCTCTCATGTAAGAATATTTGTTTTCAACAATAATATTAATATGATTGATTTTGGGGTTATTACTCTAGACCCTTCTGGAATAATATGTAATATGTATATATAGAATGCCATTATATTTATACAATGGAGAAAATTCAGAATTTTCAAACGCCTCTGGCCTCGGGGTTTCAGGGGAGGGATTGTGGACCTGTGTAACTAACACTTTACAAAGAGATGTGAAAGAGGAATGAATTCGTCCAGATTTCACGAGTATTGTGTGGGTGTTATGGACTGAATAATGTCTCCCCCAAATTCATATTTTGAAGTCCCAACCCTTGGTGCTTCAGAACGTCCCCTTATTTTGAGATACTGTCTTACAGACGTAACAAGGTTAAGATGAAGTCCTTCGGGTGGGCTTTATTGCAGCAGCCCTCGGAAATGAATCCAAGAGGTGTGTGAGTGCTCTATGGGAAACACAAGAGAGGCGACTAGTGTGCTTTCGCTACAAGTAAAGAGTATTTTAAAAATTGGCTTAAAAATTACAACTGGAAGTAAGTAGCTCCAGGGCTGTTTCAGTGATCGGATGGTGTCGTCAGGGACCCAGACTCTTTCATTACTTCTTTACCATCTTTAGTGTGACAGCGATGTCTCTCTTCATAGTTATAAAATTGTGGCAGTTGCTGCGAGTGTTGTCTCCTCATGCAACAAAGTGCAAAAGTAGGAAAGGGAAGCAGGGGGTTCGGCTTAGGGCAGTCTCGGCAGGGTCTCCTGAGTTCATTAGCTGAAACCAGGCCACGTGGCCATTCTCAGCGGCGAGGAAGGCTGGAAGGGTGAGTACAGCCTATTCCGCTATAACTGCCATTCTCAAGAAATGAATTAGTGCATATACATTGGTAAACAGGGAAATGATGTCAGTATAATGTGGAAATTGTGTTGGTTTAGCAAAAGAGCAGTGGATCGCCATGTAGCAGGAGAGAACTAATAACCCCCAGTAAGAAAGGTTGGAGTCTTTAGCAGTACAGGCAGGCACCTGGTTAACTTTTTAAAAAGAAAAGTAAAAATGCACGCCTGGACCCAGGGGCACCCTCCCCAGAGAGGCACCTCTAAGCCCCAGGTTTATACAGTTCTATGCTTGTGGCAGACTCCATTTCCATGCCCATTTTCTTTGTAGCCTCACTGGCTCAGAACTCCATAATGTTTTCTATCTTGTTTTTCTTTTTTAAAAAATAACTTTTATTACAGTATAATGTATATAGAGAAAAATGTATGAACCATAGTGAATATTAGGGAGAGTTGGGGAGTTGGGAGGTAAATTTTTTTTTTGGTAAGCACTCATCTTTAACTTTGGGGGAAAGGACGTACTATAGATGACAAAAGTAAGTTAAGATCATTACTCTTCCTTCACGATGACTTTCTGAGTTTGAGAACAAGGTCTTTCATGGATGAAGAAAGTTTTTGAAACTTTTTATGAGTAGCAGTGGTGGCTTCTTCTAGTTCTTTTCTGATTAATTACTTAAGGGATGGTCTTTCTGCTCAGTCCTCTTATTTTGACTAACAAGCTGCTTTACAACCAAAGCCTGATACTTTACTAAAAAGTGTGCTAAGCCTCTGGGATTTTGCTATTGAGAAAAGCAGTCATCTGTGGGATACCGCTTCCAGGTACATGGATCGTGCTGTGGGTTGAGAACTGAAACAACGGGACCAATGTGAAGTCTATGTTGTTCTAATGCATTTTTGTCACGTTCTCAGTAACCTCAGCCATGTTGAGCTGCATGCCTAGGACTGTTCAGGTTATATTTTGAAATACTCATTTTTATTATTGTTAGTGATCTTGCCAAAAGCTGCACAGATTTTTAATCATCTTTAACTTCATTTTTCCTATAGACCCTGTCATTCTTAATCTTGCAGAAAACAAGGATTTCCAGTAATGATGCTTACAGCAAAAACAACTGCAACTGACATTTTCAGTCTCTGTCACAGGAATGTAGCTCTGCCAGCTGGAAGAAGTGGAAGGATAGGATTTTGGGGTGGAGGAGAGCAATGTCTGTCTCACAGCACATATGAACGTAATTAACTTTGCCGCCACAGGTTCAGTGTTTAACATGATAATGGTGGTTTAGAAAAAAAAGTAAAACTTGCTATAGCCAAATGTGGAGACTGACAATAAAATTTAACTGGTATTAGGTTGTCTTTCAAGTGCAATTTCTATAGTGACTAATAGATTTGTGTAAGAGGCTTGTGGAGGCTTTGTGGCTCCTCCTTGGAATCCTGTGGGTGTGAGAGAGGGGAACGCTCGAGTGGCTGGTCAACCAGGTTAACAGAGCATTTTTGTTTAAAGACAGCAGATCTCTGAACAGCTTTAGACTATAGAAGCTACTTAGAAATGTGGACATCAGTATCCACTGACCTGTAGTTAAGCATTCCAGAGCAATTTTGGAGTGGGGAATAGGTGCTAACACCCAGCCAGGCCACAGACTTCTAGAAGTAAGTTTCCTTTTGTGAACTTAGGGCATATGGACAAACTGGGCCAGCCTGGGAAACATGAGTAACACAATCCCCTCCATCTGTCCTACCCCCAGGCACCAGAACTCATACTACTGGGCCACAGAAGAGTAATCGGGAGTTCTTCAAGGGCTCTTCTCCACATGCAGCCAAGAGAAAGGTGGTCAATCATATTTTAAACAGTAAAATACCTTTCATATCTCCCTCACTAGTAGTCACCCAGGTTCTCCTCCAAGATCAC
>PVJD01012948.1:0-36866 GCA_004026545.1 Mormoops blainvillei | reverse complement strand
TTCTGGGCCGTGGCCCTGGCCATCGGCTCTGCCTAAAACGTTCTTGCTTCTGATCTTTCCATGTCCAGACACGTTTGACCATTCAGTTCTCAGAACAAATGCTATTTTCTCAGAAAAGCCCTCTCTGTCTTGCCTAAAATTGCCCTTCTCTCCTCTCCAAAGGACTATCTACTACGAAATCTATTTTATTTAGTTGGCTGACTTGTTTGTTGTCTACTTCCCCTTTTGAAGTCAAATCCACGTGAGCTCAGACCTCCTGCGCCTCGTTCTTCGCTGTTCCTGGTGCCTGGCCCACAGCCCGAGGCCCACGGCAGACACTCAACAAACGCAGGGTCCGCTCAGTAAGCGCAGGACCATTAGGCAGCACGTTGAGAAGGACCTCCCACTTCAAAACAATTCTGTGGGCTAGGGTTTCCCTTCTCCACACACAGATGGGAAAACTGAAGCTAAAACAGGCTAAACCATTTGCCTAAATTCACAGAGCTAATAAGTAAATGAGTAACCACTGTAATCCAAACGTCTTACTCCACAGCTAGTTCATTACCATTACTGATTGATAAGAACAGTTGAAAATAGCCAGAACAGGTTACAGATACTGGGCATTTAAACAATGAACAGGTATTGTTACCTAAAAGTTTCAATGAGTCAGGAATTCAGAACTTGCCTACGTTGCTGGCTCTGGCCCAGGGTCTCTCCTGAGGTTGTGGTTATGGTGGTGGCTGGAGATGCCATCATCTGACTGCCCCTGGAGGATCTGCTTCTTGATGACTCACCCGTGTGGCTGGCAAGCTGGTGCCAGCTGTAGGCAGGTGGTCTCAGTTCCTTCTCGTGTGGACCTTTCCAGAGGGCTGCTTGAGTGTCTTCTCCACGTACATCCCTTATCCCAGAGCGAGCGATCCAAGAGCCCCACTTTTTTTTTCTATAAAAGCACTTCTCTTTAACAGTCGATCTCCAGATGTAACAGTTTAGAAGCTCAGAGAAAGACTATTGTTAACACGCTTAAGAATCAGCACTGTGCAGAGCATCTGGTGTTCCTTCTCCTCTCAGCCCTCCTCCTGGGACCCGCCATCCTGTGGCCAGCGATTCTACTCAGTCTCCGGCATCCTCACAGCCGTTCCCGTAGATCTCGTCCGATAACCTCCCACGTGACCAGCTTCAGTGTGCAGTTTCCCCGTACCTCCCTGCGTGTTCTCAAACTTCAAATGTGTGTGATGCAAAGGTGAAGTCCGGATCTCCTGGGGTACCCACGCATTCTGCAGATTTGAGGACTCCAACCTCAGCACCATCCCTGCCAACCCCTCCAGGTGCTAGAGCTGAGCCCCAGGACACCTCTCCATCCCCACCTCCACCCCCGCCCTACCCGTAGGCTTCTTCACAGCCAATCACTACGAAGTCCTGAGCACCCCTTGCCTCTCTTCATTTCTCTCACACTCTAGCCATCGCTTCCTCTCACCTGGGCCACCGCAGGGGCCCTCGGGCCTGGCCTTGGCCTACCATACTTGCGCCTCTTCCATGTATTCTTCAAACTGCAGTGCGCATGGCTTCCTTTAATGCTAATTTTCCCATGTCTATTCTTAACATTTTTCTGTCTATTCTCCACACTGCCTCCAGAGCGATCAGATTTTTATTTTTAGAAGAGAGAATTCTTTTGTGGCTTAAAGGCTGTTGGGGCTCTTCGGGTGCTTCTAGAGTCAAGACAACTATGCAAAGACCACCTGCCGGAGCTGAAGGAAAAGAGAGAGAGAGAGAGGTGACCTGAGTCGAACCAGCTGCCTCAGCACTCCGGCATTCCTAGCAGGAGAAACAAAGAGCGAGAAGGAAGAACCATTAGAAATCAACAGTGATTTCAGGTACCACATTAGTATTTTAAAATGGCCTTCTTATAGCCCAACATTAACCACTTAGAAAGTATAAATTTTTAAATGTCACCTATTTACAACAGCAAAAAATCTTAAGTATGCTCCCTAGGCACCCAGAAAATCCAAAGGAAGAGCCCCAGCGGCGTCCCGCAGGCCGTAATGGGAGAGTCGCTCTGGATGAGAAGACTTCACCTGATGGCTGCACCCGTGCCATGCAATTCCAGATGGAATTCCAGATGGAACCCCATGGAAATTTCTTTAGGAATGCAGTAAATTGAGGGGAGCTAGTCCTTTCATTTATTGGAAATTGTATTTAAATTGAAAGCAAATGTAAGGAAAAATTATAACAACAAATAGTTGAACAGAACAGAGTTAAACATACAGGCCTGAAAATACATGACCAATGAAACATGCGATTGTGGTGGCATCTCAGTTCAATGGATACAAGGTAGCTTATTCCATAAATGGCTTTATGATTGACTATACATCCAAAAACATAATGCCAGATCCCTGCCTCATCATCCATATCAAGACAAACTCCAAAGGGTTCACAGGCTTAAATGGAAACACCAACCACAAGAAAAAGCATTTGAAGAAATCGCAGGTGCTTATGTCCATAATCTTAGAATTGGATTGGCTTTTGAAAACCTGCTGTGAAAACCAACCCCCAAGGACACATTTGATTTCTAGAATGTAAAGGTTTGGGTCAGTAAAATAGCCCTATGAACAAGGTCAAAAGGCAACAGAACTCCTGAAGAACGAAGACTGAGTTCAGGGGCTGGCCCTACCCTCGCCGGCTGCTTGAGGCACAGCTTGGGGGCCCACACAGCTGCAGCCCGGGTGCAAGAGCTCGGGGTTGAGACAGAAATCATGTGCAGTGCAGCACGCAACATCTTTTCTAAACGTGTGGAAGGACAGATCTGATTCCCGCATTTCTGGCACCTCTATCCCCCGCTCTGTCTCTCCCCTATGATGCAAGGAAGCCTGGGGCAGGCATAACGAAAAGCCTTAGAGAGGGGTTTATGGAGTCCCTGGCAGCCAGGTGTTGGACCTTTCCAGCTCACCTTTGCAGAAACCTGAGACATAATTATTCCAGCCTCCCAACCAGAAGAGTTAAAACCAGCATCAGCAGCCAGCTTCTCTCCTCACCTTTACCCCGTGTACTCAATCCATCCATCCTAGCACATCTTTCTTAAAATGACCTTTGGGTTTAACCTTCCCTCTCAAATTCCTCTGCCTACAGAGCATGGAATATCACTCAGGCATTATCGCAAAAGTCTGGGTGCCTTTCCTTTTCTGCCAGGGGAACGTCCTCACCCTTCAATCTGTCTGTAAAACATCAATTCCTTGGCACTCATTCCCCTGTTGAAGGATTTAGAGATCAGAGATCCTCCCTCTGGGCAGGAAACAGGTCTGTACTCTGTTTTCTGGGGCACATTGGTTCCCTCGAACAAAGCAGTACCCTCTGGACAGCAGGGACTTCCTTTCTGTCTCATTGTTAGTGCCTTTTCTCCAAACCATTTTTGTTGCTTCTATGACTCAGAACCAGTTTTTCTCACCATCATCAAAAACCCCAGGGGATTTTTAAAAATCAGTCAAACTTGGGGTGGTAGTTGAAATGCTAAAATAATCAACATTTAGCTCAGTGTCTCAAATAATACACCATGTCTCAAAAAATTATGAGGTAAAGATACACATTGGATTAATGGGGGAATTTTGTATAAGGTTCCCTCTTTTAACTTTTTCTTTTTATTGCACTTTTATTTTAGCTTCACTATTTACCTGATATGTATATTTAAGCAAGTTGCTACACTTGTCTGAGCTGAGGTTTCCTGTTTTGGAGAAAGAGAGAATAATAACGATACCTCCCTTACAGGGCTTTTTTGAGAATGAAAAGAATTAATACAGACCAGCTAGCTACTGTGTGAGTCACATCGGGAGGGCTCGAGACTATGGGACCCATCTCCACCTGCCTCTCCCACCAGCATTCCCAGAATGAGGAGAGCAAGGCTAGAACATGCCACCCAGTCTACCCCTAATGTCCCAAGAAACACAGCTCACAATTGGGTGCATTCCTCATACCAACACAGAAACTCTGCCTGGGAAAACTCAAAGCTGCCCAAATCCCAGCTAGGCTTTAGCGAGTATATACTTGACCACAGAGCTGAGTTAATCAGACAAAGGAAAGAGGAGACAGGCAGAGAAAGGAAACTACAAGAGAAAAGGGAAATGAATCACTTTCTGAACCTTAGACTTAAACAGACACAAGCAGGCTGGGGAGTTGGTCAGGTAACCTCTTTTCATTTCTGGAGTTGCCTCTTGGGAAACATGTATGAGCAACCATCCAAATGTATGTTAGTAAATAAAATCCTGGCCAGAAAGTCATGTGGGTTAGGAAACCATTGTTGAGAACTCCAACAACTCTTGGAGGCAAAGCTCTGGAAAAGAAAAACCTTTGTGCAGGAACAATACCAAGTTTTCGAGTCAGAAATCCTCGATTGACTCACAGCTTTGCCACTGAGATCCAATGTCTTCTTAGGCAAAGGACTGACTTCCTTGGGGCCTACGTAGCCCCTCTGATAAATTGCAGTTGTGTTGTGAGAGGAAATCAGGCTCCTCCATGAGATGGCAAGGCAAGCATTCCAGGGACCAGCGCATAAGAGATTGTGATGTGGCGAGGTTTATTTAGGTAGAAATCTGTCCCTGGGTTTCCAATATTCCATTGCCACCCATTCCACCATGGAAAAAGTCCAACTGTGCCTTCAGCAAGGCCAAAACAAAGGCCAAGGTCTGGCGTTTCTGTTTCATATTAAAGCTTAGTCCTTTGGACCACACGCAGTCTGCCGCAGACCCTGGTAGGTGCCAGACCTGCATGATAGTGTGCTCCTGGGAGACAGAACTCACAAATGAATGGGGCGAGTATGGGTCACCGAGAGGGAGAGAGCTTCTCTGCTTTCCTGGGATTATAACCAGGAGCTTTTTCAAAATAACTAAAAACTTCCCAAGCTTTCACAGGCTTTTCATGGGTCCACCTGCTAGTTAGACTGATAGGCTTCTATGGTCAAGCACCTCCTCCTGTGCCCCCCAACAATTCAGTACTGAAGAGGGGAAGGGAGGAGGGTTAATCCTCTTGGTGGAGAAATGCTGTACTCCCCTGGAGTGTATAAAGATGTAGTTTCCTGGCTAAGCAAACAGGCTTAGGATCCCCAGTGTATTAAACTCAATGTCTAATTCCCTTTGCTCCCTTTATTAATAATTAGCTAACTACCTACAGAGTGGCTGGTGGACAGGGGCATGAGGGACAGTTATTTTTCATTGTATACCGTTTGTTACTGTTGAATATTTTCAAGCATATATTCATACTAATTATTCAAAGAATGTGCAAATAAAGTTCAAATGTATGTGGATGGAGCAATTTGCCTCCTAGGTATACATCAAATAGACATGTATGTATAGCAGGTCTGTCCAGAAAGTATCCAGCCACATGGTATTTAAAACTAGAGGCATTTATTGAAGAAGATACAAGATACAAGAAACATTGTACGTAGGACAATGATGCCTCAGTCCCCTTCAAAGTAGGCACCTTGGGACCTCACTCAGTGCTCCCAATTGCCATCAGCTGCCCCATCATATTTTGCTGAACCTCATCTACAGTCTGAAATCTTTTGCCTCTCAAAGGTGATTTTAGTTTTGGGAAAACCCAGAAGTTGCAGGGCAACAAATCTGGGCTGCAGGGGGGTGGAGTCACCTGGGTGATGTGATGTTTCACAAATAAATAAATAGATAAATAAATAAATAAATAAATAAATAAATAAAACCCTGCACAAGATGTGATGAATGAATGGGCATGTTGTCATGATGAAGCTGCCAACCACCAATTGCCCACAGCTGTAGCCTTCTGAATCATTTGAATAGTTTCCACAGAGGAATGTTCAAGCTTAATGCAAAATTTGAGGCAAATTCTTGCTCAGTCATTTTGAATGTAAAGACCACATGGTACACGTTCTCACTCAATGGCATCCACTGCCCCCACTGACTAGTACAGTGAAGTCGTCATCGTTCACACATGCACATTCTAAGTCCACTCCCCTTGGCTGCCAGGTTACATCATTGTAATGCAAACTGTTCTCATTATATCAACTATGGTTGGACTTTTTCCGGATAGACCTTCATATGTTCACCAAAAGACATGTGCAAGAATGTTCGCAGAAGTACTATTTGTGGCCCCAAACTTGGAAACTTGGAAACTGTAAATGTATAAATATATTGCAGTCTGCTCCCACAGTGAAGTACTACACAACAACAAAAATAAATGATCGATAACCACAGGTGACAACATGGATGAATACAACAGACAAGGTGGAGCAAAGGAAGTCAGATACAAAAGACTACATAGCATTTGGCCTCATTTATAAAGAGCTTCAAAGCAGACAAAACTAATTCATGTTGTTGAAAGTTATGACAGTGATTGCCCTTAGAGGAGAGAGGACCTAAATGAGCTGAGGAAGGGCTTCTGGGATGTTGGTAGCATTCCATTCCTTGATCCGGGTGCTGTTCAGGCAGGTGTGTTCAATTTGTGAAACTTTATCACACTTTTTTTCTGTCTGTATGTTGTACATCAATTCAGGGTATGACTAGAAAGATAAATATGGGCAAATGAAATAGGAGCCATTCTAATGGCACTCACGAAGAAATGACAGGCAAAGCAAATAAATTTTGAATTAAGCTTTTTCAGTATACGCTAAGTGGTATGCATTTTGTTTAATTTTTAAGTGGCAGTTTAAGAAATTTACAGATACCAGCATTTGTTAGTGCCAGCAGAAATTAAAATACAGAGCAAAATGCAATATTAAAATCAAAGTCAGGTAAATTGGTATCATTTTCAGCTCAATCAAGTAACGGAACAATGAAATAAAAATATGATATAGGACTGGGAAAACTGTCAGCATCTTGAAATGAAGGCACGGATCTAGCACTATTGAAACACTAGAGTTAAGGAATCAGTGTAAAAGGAGAAGAAATTCCTCAGAAATGGAAAAACGTTGCTGTGAGGTGTAGGAAACATAGCACTAAGTATCCAAAATGTAAGTGGAGTGACACATGAAATTGGTCAGTTCTAATCTCTGTGGCCATCAAGATGAAGATAATATGTCTAATCACTGTCATATATGACAGAAAAGCCCCAGGGGTGAGGTGGGCAGTGCGCAGAGCAGGTAGATAGTAAAGTCATGGTTGGAACCCAGATCCCTGAAGTCCAACACCCAAGTGTCCTGTCTCTCTCTGTTTCTAGATCACACTGTCTTTCTTTTCCCAAAGGCTTTGTGTTTATTGATACTTGTTCTAGGTTCTGTCCAGATTGAGCCTCTCAGCCTCCTGACCCCAGCTGAGAGGGCACTGGGGCCTTCTCAGCCTCCTAATCTGAAATAGTTCTCCATCTCGATTTCTAGCCCTTTTTTTCTCTTTTTCTTCATAACACTAGAAATGGTAGTTGCTTAAATCATTGGGAGGTGGTGCTTGACTTTGTACTCATTTATTGGTCTCCTGAACAAGGCGCTAAGTTCCATGAGGTGAAGGCCACGTTTGGTTGTGTCTCCGGCTCTTCTTCCTGTACCCAGCAACAAGGGATGCTCAACAGATGACTATTTTAAGTAAATCAGCCTTAACTTTGCCAGGGAATCATGAATTGTCTGATCACATAGAAGACCAAGAGCAGTAGCTGCGGCCTAACTCTGCCTTTTGCCATCTGTGTTCTTGAGCAAGACGCTTCCTTTCAGGACTGTGGTTTTGTCATGTGCAAAATAAAAGCCCTGACTGGTTACTTGCTCTCTAAATTTCCTCTATTCTAATTCCCACTCTCTAAATTAAATTAATTGGTCACATGTGAATGGTTGATGGCTTATTAGCATCTCCAGAGAGGGTTGCATTTTTAAGAGATAATGTTCCACGTTAATCTTTATTTTTAGATTATCAGGCAGCGTGATAAATAAAAACAGTGGAACTGATTGGCGAGAGATCAGTTTGATTACTTGAACCTGAAAGTCCGCCCCTGCGAGTCAGCCGTTCCCATAGTTCCTGCTTGGTTCCAGCTTTAATTTCTTCCCTTCTCCTTGTTTCAACTCAGACTTCAAAAGCACCAGGATTTTAAAAATCGTCCCTGCCCTTTCCCCCTTCCAGGAAGTCAGTAGCCCCTCTGAAGTTCCCAGTGCCTGGAAACCTCAGAATTTCTACTTTCTGTTTCCAACTGCGGGCTTTAGCCTGGGGGTGGGCACTATCATTTTGCACGTGGGATAGTAATTATCTCTTACCGAGCCTCAGTTTTTCATCTTGTCACCTTTTCTGGAACTCAAAGTGTTCTACCAGGAAAATTAGCGTCAGGGCAACAGGGACAACGTTTGTGAAAAGGAAAAGAGGAAGTACTGGGTAGTAATAACAATATTGGTTACAGTGACAAAATGTAGAACTAACCCAGGATGGCCCTGTCCACAGTCTTTTCTTTAGTTATTTTGATACAACTGTTGTAGAATCTGAAGCAGTGGTGGGGCGGGGGGGTCACCTTCCTACCACTCTAGACATACACACACACACACACACACACACACACACACACACACACTCTAATCTGAATCATTCAGAGTTCTAGCCAAGGGCTCAGTGCTCTGCCCAGCTGATCCTAACTCCAGATGAAAGAGAAGGTATGTTTCATCTGTTCACAGGGACCCCTTCTTGTTTTTCCTTTGACTATCATTTTCCCCCTGTCAGCTGGGCTTCGAGGTGCCCTTCTTTGATGTCTGGGTCCTAACTAACCCCCAGGGATGTCACTGTCAGGCCTTGCTGGGCACCTGAGTCCACATTCACCATCCCTGAAGTGACAATTGAATGACTTTGGTCATTGTTCCCTTGGCCACTGCTTTCTTTCATCTCAGCCTCCAAACTCAACCGCCCTTCCCTAAAGGTTTATTGCCAGAGTTTATTTGAATACACAGTGACTAAGCCAAAAGTTGCTGGCTCCTACCTCAGTAATAGAACACTTTTTTCCTTGTGGGTCCCAAATTTTAAGGGATTACGTAATTTTCATTGGAATCCCCATTAATACACCGAATGACAGAGATCCAAGAAAAGGGATAAAAAAGAGAGGCCCCACCAGTGTCAGGACGACTCGTGAAGAAATGCACCCATCCCTCAGGGTTTTCTAAGGAAGCAAAATGCCAGCTACAGAAGGCACTTATCTTTCTTTGGCATAGCCTGCCTGATAAATTTTTGCCTCCAGAGCAAACCTAAACTCTAGTCCCAGACCAGCCCGGCTCAACTGCTACCACCCCGGCTACTCAATACAACAGCAAGGGACCAAGGATACATGTCCTAGAAACTAGAAATGCACACTCTCCCACCCCATTCCATACCTATAGAGTCAGAACCTACATTTTGACAAGATTTCGAGGGGATTGGTATGCACCTTAAACCTTGAGAAGTCCTGTCTAACTTCTCTCACAGTTGAATTTTTTTAACTGGAACCATGGGATCCTAGAGGACCTATCTGGCGTTTGGTGCCCACAACATACTGAAACTATGGGCATTTACAGAACCAGGAACAAGAAAAGACATCATGATTTCCATGCATTTAGCGGTTTAAACAAAACATAACCTCCAACCCCTGTTGGGCGTGTAAAAGTTGTATTTCTCCATCCTTTTCTTACTTGATTTGTTTGGTATTATTGGCAAAAAGAAGATTTTTGGTTTTGTTTTACTCTAGTCATTTTTGCAGATGCGTGACTTGCTCCCAACCCTAACAAAATCCACAGGTTTTCAATGCTTGAAGAGCTTTTGTGAAGTGAGTAAATAAAAGGGATGTTTGATGTTGGTGAGTTCTGTGAAGGAACAGTGCTGACTAACTGCATGTTGGGTGGGGGAGGGACGCGAGGGGTGCCCTGGGCTGGCTCCTTATTAACTGTGGGTCATCAGTGGGTACTCCTTTAAAATGACCACCTTCGTATTGTCACATGGTGGGCGCTTGAGTGGCGCCCCTTTGACAAGATCTGAAACAAGGAAGTGGTGTGCTGTTTACAGGAATGTTGTACTGGAGGAGGTGGGTGGAGATAGGAAAATGATTTGGAAGTCAGCTGAGCAGAAGTCTGCTAGGGAGGGGTTGGCCTAGTTACCTTCCATTTCAACTTAGGCCTAATTTCCTTGAACAGTTAGTGCACAGAATAACATATAGGTCAAAAATATCTACAAGTCATATTTTCTTAAATGTCAGAGTACATAGAATACTAAACACATACAGTCTCCTCCCCAAACGTTAATCCTAAAGATTTGAGTCCCTTAAATATTTGTATACCTAAGTCAACTTTTCCCAGTTGAAAGATATTACTTAAAAAATAAACTATCTTTTCAAACTACACAATTTTGGGGGTCATATTGCCAGGTGATTTGGAGAGTTGGGATGCCCACTGGATTCTCATCGGACACGCCCAGAGAGTATCCTGAGCCTTTTTTATATAGTCTAAAACAGACTTTGTCACCGGAAGGTCCCAGTGGCCTACCGTATGTGTTAAATCTGTTCTGCCCTTGGCCCTCTGCAATCCCCAGCCTGCGGGCCTCTTAATTGATTTCGTATTTCTTTGAACCCTAAGACTTATAGATGTGTTTCGATATCACCTGGAATCTTTTCACACACTTCCAGTCTCAGGACCACATAACTCTTCCCACCCCCCTCACAACCTAGCTTCATTGAGATATAATCAACATATAACATTGTGTAAGTTTAAGGTGTATGACGTGTTGACTTGATACGCTGGTATATTGCAGAATGATCTCCACGATAATATTTAATACCTCCATCACCTCGCATGATTACCTTTTCTTTCTTGCGCTGAGAACATTTCATATCTATTCTCTTTGCAGCTTTCAAGTATGTAATACAGTATGGTTAACTCATCACCCTTCTGTACTTTAGATTCTCAAAATTTACCCATCTTCTAACTGAAGGGCCACACAACTCATGAGGAGAGGCCTCTAATTAGATTCTGGACAGAACCTATGGCTTTGCATGACAGTGTGGTCACAGCACCCAAGATCATTCTACCGACACATCCCAACACACACACACACGCACACACACACCAGCCAGGGCAACTGAATATAGTTATGAAAGTCAGTAATTCTTAATTTCAGAGTTAAGGAATATCTTAAAACTCAGGAAGGGAAATAGATCATTTTCAACAAATCAATATATTTCTAACCAAACACAATATATAACAGCGTATTTAAAAGTAATACAAAGAGAGAAATGACATTGGACGGACTAAGAATGTTTGCATAATAAAATGGTTTCTCATTTGTGTAAGAGCTACATGAAAAGGGGAAGTCATTTATTCTTTGTTCCTTGGATATCAAACTGTGTGAAAGAGGAAGAGCACACGTCTGTAAAATTAAATGCCGTGTCTATGATTTCTCTGCTTACGTACATTTTTTTAACCACAGTGCCCTAACATATATATATTTAATATATATATGATATATATATCATATATGTATATTTGTGTGTATATGTATATGTTATATATATAATATTTCTGAGGGAGCTGAATGAAGGACACTGTACCATCTGAAAAGAACTGTTGGGACTGGAGCACAAAATTCTGACCAGTGGAGACTAAAAAGTGATGGTTTGCATACAGGACACTCGAGATTTCCAGAGTCACCCGTGCCCTCCATCAGTTCTCACATTTTTGTGGTTGTGGTTTCTGACGTCACTTTCCACTGGGAGGGGCATCTCTCTGAGGTACTATTTTTAGCCAAGGGTTTGCTTTTGTTTTGAAGTCACGAGGGTTCAGTTCCATATATTATTCAGCAAATATCTCTTATTTTTGCTTTTAATATGTGTAAGCACCTAGATAGCAGGGATCGTGTGACTGGGTTAGATAGTGTAAATCTCATTAGTGTCTTTTCTACTTGCCACTGTCACCTGCCAAATAAGTATCGTTTCAGTGTTAAAAGATATGAACACTGCCTTGGCTACATAGCTGGTAAAGTGGGGGCAGAGTTGGGATTCAAACACAGGAGGTTTAAATTTTGAAATTCCAGCGATTTCCTGACACGGAGGGTCCTTGCGTTCTTCCTTATGCCTTTCGAGCCTGCTTCCGTGGATTTCTCTTGGGCAGCCCTTAAAGAGGAACCTACATCTGAACCTATGAGTGTCGGCAGCCCAGTCTGAAACATGGCTAGCGGGTTCTGGGTGGACGAGAAAGGTTAAAATCCTTGGCGGATCACATCACCGTCTTATAAATTCCAGCACAGAAGGTTAAGTCCAGGGAACTTGAAAACGTATCAACATCATACAATTTCTGCTTTGATTGCTCAAAAGACTAAATATGTGTAAAGTCACTTTGCTGTGGAGGGAAAAAGGGGTTCTGTGGGAAGTAGGGTGATCTGATCCTAAATTCCTAACTGGGCAGGTCATGGTCGTAGGCACAATCCGGGCCTATGCCTTTTTAATGAAGGTTTATCTTTGCCTTAAGCAAGCCCTGCCCACTCTTCTTGTGCATCCAGGTTAACACACCTTTGTGATGGCAGAAGCACTACCCCTGGAAAGGGATATTAGCCCTTCAGAGAGCACACAATCTTAACTGTTCCATAACACAACCCTCGCCTTGTGTTCCCCCACCTCCATGGACTGCCCCTCCTTAATTCCAAATGCATAAAAAAAGCTGCAAAACTGTTCCTCATGGAAGCATTTGACATCTTGCTCCTCGGTATGCCATCAGTTTGGCTCAAATAAACATACCAAAATTCTCTACAGGTTTGGATGTTTCTTATGCAGACATTGTAAGCCCTAAAACAACTTTATAAAAGTAGAATTTATTGCAACTATAGGTCAAAGTTACTTGTTTATTCACTCTGCAACTGGCAAAGTGTCCTTCCGGGTAGACTTGTGAATAAATAGATTATAATGCTTTCGAATGGAATCATATTCATTGAGAGTCTTGTCCTGCAAGGATTTGTCTCATTCAAGAAGCAGTGGAGTTACTTGTATTTAGCCTCTAAAGCAGCGCGCATTCTCCTCTGCTTTCTTTAGTGTGGGAAATTTCCAGGCATTGTGTTCCAGGATTCTCTGTGGAAGACAGAAAACACAATCTCAGAGCCAAATCTGGACTTTCATCCTAACAGGTTGAAGTTTTCGCAGCCTAAAGATATTCATTTGTCCGTGTTTGTGTAAGTGTAAGGCCAGGGCCCACTTGGTTTTAGGTCCTCCTTAGCTTTAGTCCCTCCCAGCCCTACCCAGACAGAGAGAGGAAACCTGGACATTTATGCCTGTCTTTTTTTTTTTTTTTTAAGAAATAAAGGTGAAAGCCAAAGTGCTTATTGTTATTGTGAAGGTCCAAGGTCACAAGGCTCAATACCAGAATAGATCTCCCAGCTTGACATTACCTATTTTAAGTGGGGTTCTTAAGCTGTGTTTTAACACAAATGGTGGCATTGAAAGAAATAGCAAGAAGCGGCACAATTAATGACTAAGAAAAATTATGAATAATTCTAGATTTTTAAATGGTGCGATATTAAAAAGAAGCTCTCAAAAACATTTCAAGAAAAATAAACTGTTGTATCAGAAATTTCAAAAATAGTGGCTAAAATGCGTACAACTCGTTACGTTTTTCAAAGAAACAAGAAAATAGTGAGAGACTATACTGAAAAACACTAGATTTTAGTGGGGAATAGAATTCAGGATAAAGCCATTTCATAAAATACTAAAGGGAAATGAGTTTAGGGCTGGGGGCTGGGGTTATAACCCAGACTCTGTTTCTAACTCAGTATGTAACCTTGGCTGGGTTACTACTAGGTTTCTGGGCTTCAGGGGAAATGATACAGGGCGGAATACTTACACGCTGGGATCTCAACTTCGTTTACTCTCGATGAGTATCAGATTTTCTCAACTGCAGAGTCGAAAAAGTTTTGAAAAAGGAACTCTCAGTCTTCAAGGTACCATAAAGGCAATTTTCAATACACCCAAAGTCTTCATCAAAATTTGCCTCGGTCGGGGTACCTCTACCCATGTGACCCTTCTCTTGGTTTACTTACTCATCTCATTCAACTTCCACATCGCAAAACAGCTCAATACAAGTGGGATGCTTTCTCCTTTCCTGCAGTGGTGAAATTCCTTTTTATTCCCATGTGCTCTCTTTACTTGAAAATGTGTGTTCTTTCTTCAACAACAATGTTGGTTTTTAAAAAGTGAAAATTTATAATAAAAGGTGAATAAGATATAAATCAAAAACTGTCACACGCATACAATCGTAATAGGTGATGGTGACATGAATTTTCTCCTCTCATTTTTGATCTTTAAATTAGTTTTCTTTTTAAAATGAACTCCGGGTAACACTATTTACTGTGTCCATAATGCTGCTATATTTTTGAATGCAGTAAATATTAAAAATCATAGAAAGAATGGGGAAAAACATATAAGGATAGCTTCTCATTTTTAAAAAATATATATATATTTTTCTCATTATCTAAGTAATCTATGCCCATTCATTATAAAAAATATTCAAAAGCATAAAATTGAGAAGCAAATCCCCTGTTATCTCATTCAACCTGAGATGTCATTATTTTCTAGCACAAGATTTTCTAGACTCGTTTATGTGACTATACAAGCCTAGGTGCACACATATATAGTTAGAACAGATTATAAAGCATTTCCTGCTTTGTAATCCTTTTATACTTTGTGATATGTCTTAATATCATTTCCATATATCTCTCTCACTAACTGATATAAATAATAAATATGCCATATTAATAATAAATATACCATTAGTAAGGAACATTCCATTGGTTTTCAGTAGACACACTACAAGGAGAGTCCTTGGATGTGAGTATCTTAATATCCTTGTATACACACCTCTGAACAGGCAAATTCCGAGTGGGATTGTTGAATCAAACTCATTTTCATTTTTGATACACTGTTCTTTTGAGTTGGTGCAGCCATTTACACCCCCTCTCACGACTTTTGAGAACCCATGATCAAAATCCCTAACCAAGCATTTAAATTTTTTTAGGTAAATTTATCTATCTTTCCCTTTACAGGTTTTAAAATAGGTCCTATTCTAAGCAGGTTACCACCCCATCGCGCTTATAAAAATATGTTCCACTATTTTCTACAGTTTTTTTCCTCACCGAGGTCATCATGCAGTTACCTGTTTCTTCTTCTCCCCAGAGAAAAACAGTTTGACACAAACTGCCCTCCAGAAAGTTTATACCCATTTACATCCCGCCAGCAGTGAATAAAAATGTAAGTTCTCGCAGTCCTCAGCCGCACTCATGTTGTCTTTCATGCTTAGTATCTGTCAATATGAAAAGAAAAAGCCTTTTCCTTTTATTTTACTTCACATTTATTTTTCATGAAACCACCTTCTAAGATATGTTCGCTGACATTTTTTTTCTTAAAACATGTGTTTGCTAAATTTTTATGCTAAGTTTCATTTTTTTTAAAGTTGACTTGTAAGAGTTTTTAATATTTCCAGAAGAAGAATGTGAAATGTATGACCTTTTTTTTCATTATATATGTTGCAATTACTTTGAATTGTATTTTAAACTATACATGACCAATGAGGAAACCTTGGGCTACGACCTGGGTCGTTGACTGGCAGTATCGCCCAGGCGGGGGAAGGGCGGGGATGGCGATACGGGAAATTTTTCAGTTCATGGTAAATCCCAAGAGAAAACAAACACGCTCCATCCAGGAGCTGCAGAAAAGTGTGACTCACTCTCATACTACCACTCACCTGCTAATGGTGACCTCAGCTGTGTGAGTCTGGGCTCCTGCCTCAAAGGACCGTCAGGGAGAAGTGGCCTGAAGGGAGGATGTTCAGACATTCTGGGTTTCACCATCCCGTAACACTCCATAAAATGTTCTTGGGGAACACTTGGGGGTGGCCATAGACAAATTCAGCCGCTTTGTCTCTGCTTTGTGTTGCATGGGTGAGGACAGAGAATTAAATACATGAAACGCCGTGCAATATAACAGAAATGTGCTTTTTAATTGAACCAGAGCTTTGTAAATCATAGACGTTTGGGCTCCAAATTACACACCTCTCCCCAGCCCCTCGCACTAGCAGTCATAGACCAGGACCTGCCACTCGCCATGGCAACCAACATGGAAACAAATACTTTTATGATAAACCTTACCTGTAAGGTTCAAAGTCAAAATCTGGGATTTTGCATCTCCCTATTTTAAAGCTCTAAATTTAGTACTGTGGCCTCTTATAGCTTTAGCTAGTTATGTGTGAAATCACCATTTATGTATAGTTCTACGTTTCATTAACATGTAGGCCCATAAGTAATAAAAACATAGTGTTTTCCATCGCGCCGTATAAATTTCCATTGATATCTGCTCGTTATCTCTGCCTGTGTTAGGCAGCCTTAACCAGGAAGTATCCCTCTCTCAAACTTCTGCAAGTACTTAACCTCAGTGCGTTCATGCCAGATAAAGTTTCCCTATTTGACCTTTGTCACTGTTTGCTGCACTGTTGTTTCTCAGGAACCTGCTAATATCACTTTTATTTGACATTTCCTGATTAGTACGGTGGAATGATTGGAAAAGTTTCTGCCCGGCAGTCTGCGTGTGTCCACTCACCCTCACGGTTACTGAGTTTTGGTGCGTCTCTGCTTTCAGTCAAAGCCAAACCCCACAACAGCCGCAACCAGCAACAGCAAATGAACTGGAGTGTGCAGGCCATAGGTGAGGGCTTTTCGTCCTTCCCGAATTTTCAGAACTACTGCCAATAGAGGCTAAACAGATTTAGGGAAACAAAACACTCGCTGCCGCTTACAGCCTCGTGAGAGGGTTCATGCTCACTGCCTTGAAATGGGTGAGTGACCTCATGGAGCCAAGAACTCCTTAGGCGAGCGTGGTTGAGTCTCTACAGTGAGGGGAGGTCATGCATAGACCTTCCATTTGTTGTCCCTATTTCACCCAGCATTTTATCTGGGGCACTGAATCATGATCAGTCTTATCTGAAGAGGAGGTTAAGTCAAGGGGAAGAAAGATAAGCGCTGAGGGGTGGAATGGAACAGGGAGAAACAGGCAGAGGTGGTCTGGCAGGAAAGCAAATAGCCTTGCTGCATGGCACCTACATGGCATAAGCTTCCAGAAACACTCCAGAAAGATCTCCTTTAACCTAAAGCAACGTAGGTGAGAGGCTTCTCGGTTCCTTTATGCTACAGTTACAATAGAAAAACATTATTGTATCATTTGAGTTATAAACCCGTCTCAGGCTAAGCTCGTAAATTCTTGGAGAGCAAAGGCTGCGCATGCAGGGAAAACACTGCCCACACTTCATGACACTTACCTGACCCTGAATTACTCAAGGTGGGGATGACAGGGTTGAGGCTGCTGGGGTAAGAAATGACGACTCCAGAAGCAGATGGTTGTGAAAGTTTTACTGCTGCGGGTAAAAACAATGACAGCTGCATCCAGGAGGTCCTCAGCTAATTACAGCAGTCACTGACAGCCACATCAAGGAGCCATTCACAGCTACATGTATATACAGCAGCCTTCCCTCCATCTGAGGGGATGTCTTCCCAGACCTCCAGTGGATTATTGAAAAGCAAATAGTACCAAACCCTATATACACAGTATTTTCTAAATATATATACATAGGATAAAGTTTAATTTTAAATTAGGAGCAGTAAGCAATTAATAAAATTAACCAACAATAAAATTTGATCCATTAAAATAATACATGTTGAAAAGATAAAACAGTGCTTTTTTTGCACTGGCGACATATCATGAGGAGAGCTAAAGCATGTTAACCTTGAACTATCCCCTAGGTAGGCTTTTATTATTTAAAAAGCAGCAACCCACTACCCAGACCTGAGAGCTTCTCATCGGTGAGGTTTGGTGTGATTTAGCCATTGAAGGCCATTTTCTACAGTCTCAGAATCTCAGCAATGCTTCGTTCTATTTTTTTAGCCTGATACCTACTCCAAACTTCCATTTCCTTTTCTAAAAACAACTTGGATCATAATTGTTATTACCAACAGTTTCTCAAGTTCCTCTTACTCATCAGCCGTTACGTAGCCACATAATCACTTTATAAATAACATATGAGCAGGGCTTCTAGCTGGCTTATCTCACTTGCATGACTTTTATGTAAGGTGTTTTCCCTAGAAATCACTTAAGAAATCAAGGAATCAGTTTGGAATTTCTTTCACCTACTTACATTCTTCTTTTAAAATGCACCCTTAAAAAAATAAAAACTTCGACACACACATACACACCCATGAACATATAACCACAGTCAAGATAATGAACATATTCATCATTTCAATGGTTGTTTTGGAAGCTTTTTTATGCCCCTCCAATACCAGGACAACCAACCACCAATCCCCTTTCTGACCCTGTAGGCTACTTCACATTTCTAGAATCATAGAGTATGTACAACTTTTTAACAGGCTTCCTACACGTGACACATTTCATTTCAATATACATACATATTGCTGTGTGTATTAAAACTACATTTATTTTTATGGCGGACTAATATTCCATTGTATGGACATGCGACACTTTGTTAAGCCTGTTCGTTTATTGAGAGATACTTGATTTATTTACAGACTTTTTTTTTATGGTTAAAAGCTGACAAACTTATTTTGAAGCCTCGCCTTGCGGCCTTTGCTCAGATGTGGGCCATTAAGGCAAAGACGGTCATAGGGCTGGATGCGGGCCACCTTTCCTGAACCAGTTTTGAAAAAGCAAGGCTCGAGAGTAATTCTATCAGTGATTCAGACTTTGTTTACCAAAGCCTCATCCCAGGAGAAAAACACTTCCCAGGGCCTTGGTTCCTTGTTATGGTGATGACAGTGTTAAGGATCTCTGCAGGGGAGCAGATGCGACAGTCTTTGGAATATGCAGAAAGGCTCTGGCTACATAGGACTATCGGCAAGGAACACCTATGCGACCAATTGTGGACAGAGCCAGACTTCTGTCTTGGCCATTTCCGCCCCCCCCTCCAGGTCTGAAACTTTTTAAAGGACAGTATCAAACGTTAACCCCTTTCTTTTTGGGACTGGGAATGAGATGTGAACTGGGTGGTGGATCTTTTTTGCAATAAAAGGAGGAAGCACTCAGTAGTAGTTTTTGCGGGGGTAGGGCTGAGGGTACCCCAGCTGGGGAGACAGAACCTCCAGCAACCACTATGGGTATAGCCAGAGAGATCTGGTCCTGACGCTAATTACATATCACACAGCTCAGGCCAGGTGGGCCGCAGTGTCCAGAGAAACTCCCAGGTTCCTCTAGTTCCTCTTCAGCACTTCATGCCAGACGTCTGCCATGCCCCAGAGATAACCAGGCCCTGTCTCTTTCTGTGTCACAGATGGCTGGCTCTTCAGGCCGCGGTCTCTGCACGGGCCAGGCCTGGAAGTGCTATTTACCGCCCACATTTAGCTATAGGAACTGAGGCTCCACCTTGATGGATAGCCTGGTAAGTATGAGCTATGTATCCGCTGCTAGAGACTTAAGAAGCTGTTCATGCCTCCCGAGACCCTGAACCTGGCGCTGGGCCTGGGATGGAGAAGGCATTCCGCGTTCACTGAGTGGAGAAAGTGAAATGGAATGGTAGCAGTGGACTCATTATGAGTTGGTAGAGAAAATGGTCACTCACGGCTGCCACAGGCTCTCCATTTATTGGATAATAATCGTTACTGCCTACTGATCTCCAACGAAGGGTCATGCGTGATAGAGGCATCGTATCTCTAGTCGATGCAACCATCTTGCAAGACAGTCATAAAATCCCCTTTCTACACAGGGAAAGACAGGTGCTCACACGCCAGGCAGCTAGCCTAAGCCACAGCGCTGAGTGCGGCATAGTCAGGAAGTTTATTTGTCTCCGGGACCCTTGCGACTTCCCCAACATCAGGCCATCTCCCTGCAGTTGTCGGAGATGCACAAAGTGAGACTGGAGTCGTGACTTCTTAGTCCGGTGTCTGGCCTAGTGAAGCAGGTGGTGTGGAAAGCACTGGAAAGTGGGGGCCTCCTTGCCCTATATCATGGCACAGCCTGGTGGGGTGAGAGCAGTGGCCTTAGCTGGCTGTCTTACTGTAGCAGGGGCAGCTGCAGAGGGGGCTTGGCACCGTGTGGAAGGCGTGAGTGTCGCCCATGCTGCTAGCCACCCACCCTGTCTGCCTCTTGCCTGAGAGCTTTAGAAAGCAGTCAGACAACCAAACATCGATGTTAGGTGGGAAAAAACCCGACATGCATTTCCTCATTGAAACTCGGAAGCGGTCCTTCTGAGACAGGGAAAATGCATATGGAAATGATTTCAACAGACATTTCCTCCCCTAACCCTGCCTCGGGCCCTTCTTCACCCTGAAGTATGCAGGACCATGGGAACGATTTGGTGAGGCCCCGCGTAGCCGGCCTTGGTCTTTGCTCTGCCCCCAGAATGGTTTGTGTCTCATCCCCATCCTTCTCTGCCAGGGTCTGGGCATGCCCAAGTGCTCTCATTCTGTCCTCAAATCCAGCCCTAGGGAATGAATCCCTCCTGCACCAGAGGACAGGTTTTAAGGTGCTTAACCTGGACAAGGCTCTCACTCCAGAAAGAAGGGTTTGCTTACCGCCCGCCCCCCTTTTGCCATCACAGAGACTGAGCGAGTGACAGGAGCTGATGAGAATGTGGACGAGTTTCTTTAAACCCTCTGTTTTGATCTATCAGGTACTGTTGCCTGTTCTAATCCATAGCTGCTGAGCTACTGGAGATGCAAGACTGTTGGACATGCAGCAACAGAGGGACGAGGGGAGATGGGTGACCAGGGGTCTCTCCTCCACTCACAGCCAGGCGGGATGCTGCAGCAGTTCATGGAATGGCCTCAGAGACCAGGGTTCAAACTGTGGTTCAGCCATGGTGTAGCCTGGCAACCTGGGACAGGTTACTTCCTCCAAATTTCCTTTGTCTCAAAAGTCAGAATAATGGTAGTACTTGCCTTATTGGGTAGCTGTATGTATAAAACGAGACAATGAACATAAAGCATTTAGTACATAGTAAGTGCTCAGTTGCTCCTGAGTATTACTGCTACAGAGAGAACTGTGCAAACTCTTCTGCAAAGAATATGCTAGAGCTTGCTGCTAACTCTTAAAATCCATCTACACCTTCCATCCAGTTCTTTGCTATGGCTCAGTTGGGACATGTTATATCTCCTGTCCTGCTGTGTTATATTTATTAAAATACTTTCATATCCCTTGCCCCAGTGCCTCTAATGACATGTGCATAACCAACATTTGTTTTTATTTTTCACAGCCATCTTGGGCTGCAGATGGGATAGGTAATGATGGTGGAGCCTTTGAAAGGAAGAGACTCTGCCCAGGGCTTGCAGCTGGGGCTGGGGTTTATTGGTTTGCTAGGGCTGCCATAACAAAGCACCATCAACTGGGTGGCTTACAGCAACAGAAGTCTATTGTCTCACAGTTCCGGAGGCTGGAAGCCCCCATCAAGGTGTTGCTGGGTTCCTTCTGATGTCTGTGGGGGAGACTCTGCCCGGGCCTCTCCCCAAGCTCCTGAGGGTTTGCTGGCAATCTTTGGCATTCTTGGGTTCTAGAAGCATCACCCCAATCTCTGCCTCTTTTTTCACATGGCATTCTCATTGTGTGCTTCTCTGTTTTTATGTCCAAGCTACCCCCTTTTAGAAGGACACCAGTCATACTGGATTAGGGTCCACCCTGATGACCTCACCTTAACTCGGTCATCTGTGAAGAGTCTATTTCCAAATAAGGTCACATTCTGAGCCACTAGGGGTTAGGACTTACCATATGAATTAGAGAGGGACACAATTCAATCCGTAACATGGGCCTCACAGGCCAGTCATTTAACCCTGTTGCTACTCA
This sequence comes from Mormoops blainvillei, assembly GCA_004026545.1. Lineage (NCBI taxonomy): Eukaryota > Metazoa > Chordata > Mammalia > Chiroptera > Mormoopidae > Mormoops > Mormoops blainvillei. The sequence continues at coordinate 15,140 of PVJD01012948.1, read as the reverse complement.
GACACCTAACATACCATAGTCTTATCTCCAGGGTCAGCTATTGCTTTTCTTTCTTTCTCTTTCTTTCTTTCTTTCTTTCTTTTTCTTTCTTTCTTTCTTTCTTTCTTTCTTTCTTTCTTTCTTTCTTTCTTTCTTTCTTTCTTTCTTTCTTTCTTTCTTTCTTTCTCTCTTTCTTTCTCTCTCTCTCTCTCTCCCCCCCTCTTTCTCTCTCTCTCTTCCCCCCTCTCCCTTCCTTCCTTCCTTTTTTTTTTTATAGCAAAAACTTTGGGGGAACAGAGACACTGAAAATACCATGAATTAAGAAACCCCAGGGGAGCTGTTCAGTCTTCTCCTGTGCTTCAGAGCCTCTGGCTTCATTTCTGCAACAGGGCTGCATTCTCCGCACTTTAGCAGCGCATCAGACGGGTCTCTCCCACAGTGCGCTGAGCCGCTGGGAATCAAGTCTTTGAAAAGAGAGAGAGAAATAGATACAGTAGAACACCCCCCGCCCCATGCCTAATTCATGCAGACACTTTTGAGTCTCTTCTGTTTTGAGGATAGAATCCAAAATAATGACCTATATCAGGATTTGGCAAACTACAGCTAGCCGTCTGTTTGGTTTTTGTTTTGGGGTGTGTTTTTTTTTTAACTTTTTATTTTGAAATAATTGTAGATCCACAGGAAGTTGCAAAGTTAGTCCCAAGAGCTCTCCTGGACCGGGTTCCAGCCCGCCCCCCACCCCACCCCCCTCCACCCCGTGGTTGCGTGTTACTTGTCGGCTGCTGCTTTTGGAAGGCGGGTGTGGGGAGCAGCGGTAACGTCCCAGGGTCAGTCGCTGAAAGTCTGAGCGGGCTCGCCCACCCGAACACTGCCCTTAAGGGAGCCTGGAAGTGTGCACAGCTCTCCGGGACCTTCCGCGGTCTCCGGACCGGGACACGCAGCTCAGAGGCTCAGTTTCCTCGGAGTGGGTTTCCCTGGCTCTTGCCCATGAAGGGACTGCCAGCATCCAGAGTGGGATCGAAATTACAACCTCGGGGTAGAGGGAGGGGAGGGAAATTTCAAAGTGAGCAAAGCATTAGCTGCTGCCTCCAGGAGACGGAAGAGTTGTAGTTGGAGGGGCGGGTGTGTGTTCTTGGTTTCCTCCTGCACAGTACAGGGCAGTCACCTAGAGAAAGGTGCTATGGGAGACTCAAAGGGAAAGACACGGTGCTGCCACCGAGTTGGCAGAAGTGGCTGAAGAAATGAGGAAGACATAAACTACTGCGGGTGACCGCGGTGTCAATTTACTAGGGCTGCCATAACAAACTACCACAACTGGGTGACACACAGAAGTTTATGGTCTCCCAGTTCTGGAGGCTGGAGTCCTAAATCAAGACATTGACAACGTTATTTCCTTCTGAGGACTTGAGGTATCCGTTCTCCCTTAGCTTCTGGAGGTTTGTCTGTAATCTTTGGCATTCCCGGGCTAGCGGATGCATCGCTCCAGCCTCTGCCCTTATCTTCAGTGGTGTTTTCCCTCTGAGTGTGTCTTTCTCTCTGTCCAAATTTCCCCTTTTTATAGGGAAAGAGTCGTATTGGATGACAGCCCACCCTAATGACCTCATTTTAGCTCATCACTCCTGTACAGACCCATTTCTAATAAGGTCACGTCATGAAAGACTAGGGGCTGGGACTTCAGCATCTTTTTTGGAGGCGCAAGATTCAACCCCAACAGTAACCTACAATGACTGGGGAGGAGTGAGCCAGTGGTGGATGTGAGAGAGAGCCTGTGGGGACATCTGGGGATTTGCAAATCACTGGTTATGTAGACCCACCGGGCTGGAGAGCCCAAGCGGGGAGATGGCAGAAGGAAGCAGGACTCACACCTTGAAGGACCTTGATTATTACTTTAAACGTGCAATGCGGCCACTACACATCACAGGGCAGGCAGCACGGTGGAAAATGGGTGGGCAGGCCAGAGGAAGGACCCGTGGGGAGGCTCATTGTCCTCATCTTGGCTACAGTTGATGAGACAGGGTTGAATCACCTGGACGGCTCGCTCACTAGACCCCACATCCTTGGTAGTTCCAAGGCTGGGCCTGAGAATTTGCATTGCTGTCATGCTCCCAGATGGTGCCGGGAGCTGCGGGTCTCACTTGAGGACCCACAGAACAGAATCTGATTTTAACAAGACCCCAGGGAGATTCAGGAACACCGTAGGGTTTGAGAAGTGCCGCTTCAGATAGCCAATTCCTCCGTCGGGGTCCATAAAATTGCACTTCCGCAGAGGCCGCACCTTGCACAACCTAACTCAGAGTGAAACATTCACTGAATGTTTGTAAATTGATGTGCTCACAAGCACATTGCATATTCATCCCTGTCAACTGAGTCATTTAATTGTTGGCACCTAGAGGTGAGTCTGCCTGTGGCTACTTATGCAAAACAATGACACCCAGTGGGAGCTTCTGCACAGAGATCCAGCTGTGGCCCCAGAGGCGGCATAATAATTGTAGTGCTCGGCCATCCTTGAACCAAGATTTAGCGCCTCTAGTGTGGGCCAGGCCCTCACTTTGGCCCTGGGCACAGAAAGCTAAGCAGACTCAGTCCCTGGCCCGGGGGACCTCAGCACCTGGTAACCCCGGGAATGTTTGTCCATTTCTGGTTACGATCACTCAGGCCAAATGTCACTAAAAGAGATGGCAGGAGGTGATCTGTACACCCCCAGGCCTGGCCCGGGGCTATTGGCAGAGCTCAGCAGAGTGCAATGACGGCCACAGCGCAACCAATAGTCAGGGCTCAGGAGTCCAAGGGAGCCTGCGAGCGGCATCTGCGGTGCGTGCGGAGGGCGGGGCCGCTGTCCAGGTGTCAGGGACGGGGCTTCCCTTCCCAGAATGGGGGCTGGTAAGAGCAAAGCGAAGGAATCATAGAGGCTGACTACCGGTCCGTCACCCAAGACGGACAGAAAGGACAGTCAGGACTGAAGAAAAAGACGTGACCATATTTGGGAATCAGACAGCAACTCAGTATTGGACCTGGAAGAAAAATGCACTTCCAGAGCCAGAGCTGGTGCCCCAGTGTGGAAAGAAGGGAGGGAGGGAAGTGGGAGGGGGAGGGAAGTTTCTTTAGAGCCCTGGTGTCCTGAGTTTGCTCTGGGTTGTAAGAACTGAACCAAATATTCTAATTTGGCTTTAACTGGAAGGGGAGCAGGTGGCAATGTCCATTTGTGCATCTATTGCTGTTTTCACTAAAACCAGAAAGTTCTATGGGAACTGCAAAAACTTCTATGGGAGGGTGAAATGTAAGCCCTGCAACCAGATCCGAGAGTTGACACAGCCCCGGTGGCCAAGGGGCACAGGACGACGACAGCCTCCCTCTTGCCACTCCATCACTTTTGATGGGACAAGGGAAAGCTCAGCCCAGTAAAGTATCGGGGAACCAACCAGGCTATCTAACTCTGAATACTGAGGTGCCAACAGGCACTAGGCTTATAAATATGTCTTTTAGGTCGTGATTGACTTAGCCTGGTTTCCAGAAGACACTAAAGTTTTATGTTGTCCTTTAAGAAGCCAGCCTTCAGAGTCACGCTTTGTCCTGGACGAAATTTCTCCCAGGCAGCCACGGAGGTCAGGCTGGACCATCCGGCCCTACCCTGGTGCCAGGGCTGGTGGGCTGAGGCTAGACTGTTGGATCCAAATAGATTTCTCGCTCAATACGGTGAGACGGTCTCGTCCTAATAGCCACTTAGATGCCCAGGCGCACTCAGGCTTTTTATAAGAGGTATAATTATAAAGATGTCCTGCTAGCTTGGTCTCCTATTGTTGTAGTTTTTCATTCTACTTTAGGGTAAGTAATTTGGAAACAATATTTTCTCATTTCTTTGAAATAGTTCCCTTTCTGTTGTCAGTTATTAGTATCCAATTTCTCTTCAGTGTATGGGCTTTTCCACAGAAACGCCATTTAAATACACTCAAGTTGTTTAAAAGGTAAATGCCAATTGTTGTTTAGAATGTCTACTGCTAAGCCCTCCAAAATAATTAATAATTTGGTTATAATAGAAACACAAATGCTTCATGTTATTTTTAGAGAAAAATAGAATGATGAGTGAGGCGTTTTTAGAGTAACAATCATTTTTCCTGTTAAAATTTAGTTAATGGGAAAAGGATTTGCAACTTAATGTTGAGGCATTTCAACTACTCAACAGTGTCCAAGGGATTTGGAGTGAATGCTAGAAACTGATAAGATGCAATTCTGACACAAAGAAAAAACAAATTTGAACCATTCAGTAAGATGGAGTCCCCAAAGTCATCACAGATCTAATCAAAAGTCCAAACCAGAATGAGCTTCTTGCATTAAAAATGTAACATCTTTGTTTAATCTCCCATGTTTTCAGGTTTCTTCTTGTTGTCCATCCGTCTGATTAATCTGAGAGTTTACCTGCCCAAAAGAAAATTTCATATCATTTTGTCACTGGTTCAACCTATGAGCTATATAAACACTGTTGCTCTCATTAGATTGTATTACCAAAAAAATATTTTAATAATTACAAAGTTTAAAAGCTCAATTTTTAAAAAACACTACACCAAAACTTTGATATCCAGAAAGAGAAGTTGCCTTCAGGTTGTCCTCATGGGTTCAGTTGATGGTGTCATTGCCAATCAAGAAAGTTCTGGGAATTTTTCAGAACCCAAGTTTGATTCTTTGAATATCTGCTAGGGTGTCAGATCTTTTTGTTTGAAGCTTTGTTTTCCAGAAGCAGCTTAAAAGGTTATTCTTTTAGTCATGCAGATGGTCCATCTGAGTTACACTTTTTAGGTCTAAAACCCCATTTGGACTCATGGGATTGATTTTCTTGAGGGGCTTATAAATCGGTTCTGAAAGCTACCCCCAAAGAGGTTCATATGTATTTCAAGCAAAGCAAAGATCGCAGGCGAGAAGTGTAGCTTCCCAAAGTGACTGTTTTAAAGTCAATTAATCTGGTTAGGACTCCCAGGGCATTTTAAAATTAGTGAGAATTTACAGTCATGTCTCAACCACGCACACTTCTTTTTATTTATTTATTTTTTAATTATAGCTGACGTACAATATGACATTAGTTTCAGGAAACACACGCACTTCTGAAGGTGAAGATGCTTTAGGGAAAGCTAAATGGAACCTTACAGCGTTTTACTTTTACCCAGCATGCTTAGGGAGAAAATAATTGGACTGCCCCTCCCATCACATGCAGAACAGTGGGATGGAACCATGTCATTGCCCCCAGTGCTGCCACTCTGCAGACAGCTCCCCAGAGTGAGAACAGAAATGAGGGGGGAAACGCAGGTCTCGTGCGAGCATGCAGCCTGCTCCCCCAGTTTATGCTTCTGGAATCAGGCTCTCCATTCTCTGCATCATGTACGCCTGCAGAAGCACTCATCTGATAGCCCCCACAGCGATTATAAATTGAACACGACGAATAACCCTGATCCCAAATTCCACTTACAACAGCTTGCGTTTACCTGCTGCCTTATGCTTACAGGGCTTTCTTGCCTGGCTCTCCCGAGGGGTAAGAACAGGTAGCTTCTCTCTGTGAAGAAGGTGGAATGCTGAAGCATGGAGGTGGAGTTTTCGCACAAAATTGCTGGGCTAGTTAGCAGCTGATGCAGATGTCAGATTCCGGGTAAAGTGAACTCCTCGGCCAGGGTTCTTCTCTGGCAGCGTGCTTCCAGAGTTGGACTAAAACCAGCACAGTTTGCACTGGGGCCTACTTAAAGCACAGCGCATTGTAAAATGTTACAGCTAAACCGAAAATACAGGTATTAGCACGATGGATATGTGAAATGTGCCATCCAGCTGAACAATTAAACTGTTTAAACTAGAATTGAATCCTCCTTTCCACCCCTTTGGAACCTCCTCCCAACGTGGGAAGTGTACTTTGTACTTGAAGACACTACCTCGGGCGTTGGTGGAATGGGTCTCAAGGCGTCAGGGATCTTTTCGGACAGCTGGGCCCTTCCTGGCCTCCTCGTGCTCTGAGAAGAGCTGTGAGCAGGGGGGAGTGTGCTGAGACTGGAGCCCTTACACAGCGCAGTTAGCCAACCAGTGCACTAGGAGGTGTGTTAGCCGGCCTCCTTCAAGCAGGTAAGAGAGCAAAGGGAAGAAGGGAATTCCACTTCTCCGAGTATTAAATGGGGGCCTCCCTGCACCCTTCCAAAGAGTTTCATTTTTCCCCCAAAATACACCTGAAATAGAGTCAGGTAGGTGAAGTCAGGCAGCCCCTTCTTACTTTGCCTTAGGGCTCCCCGTCTTACTCCTGTGTTGCTGTGCAACTTTGGACCCCAGATGGCCCCACAGGGGACCTGAGCACCTCAGCTGCTCACACCACCCCCGCAGTCTGTGAGGCTCCATCCCCAGGAACCAGCCGGGCTGGGCTCTCTGTTTCCTGTGTCCACTGGACACACATTACCAGCCCATACCCTTTCCTGCTGTGTCTTTCAAAGTGGTAATTTTGTAAACTAAGCAGTGGGGAGGGGAAAGGATTAAGGAGACACCATAAAAGGGATGTTTGTGCATTTGAGCAGTAGTTCAATGCCTCAGGAGGGATTTTCCCAGACCCTGGTGGAGAATAGCTCCGGGCAGGGGGTGGGGTGGGAGAGATGGTCGTCTGTAAACAGTGGCTCAGCATCCAGGTCTACGCTGATGGGGATGGGACTCCGGCTTCACACTGACTGAGAGCCTCAGAGAGCCTCACGTGTGGGTGCTTGGTGTTTTCTCCAAAGACCCAGCCCGCAAACAACCTCATGGTGTGGACCAGAAAAAAAAGAAAAAAAAAAGAGGTTCTGTGGAAGGTAACTTCACAGGGTGATCTAATCATAAATTCCTAACTGGGCAGGTCATGGTGGGTAGTCACACCCCAGGCATATACATTTTTTTTTTTAAGTAAAAGGCTTACCTTTGCCTTAAGCAAGCCCTATCAATTGTTTCTGTGCATACAGGTTAATACACCTTTGGAAATAAACAGGTAACCACCCTCAGGAGAGCACAGAATCTTAACATCCTATCCTGCTATCCAGTCCCCACCTCCACGGAACCTTCGTTACATTCCCTCCTTAATTTCAAATGCATAAAAGAAGCGACAAAACTGTTATTTTCAGAAGTATTTGAGATCTTGGTCCTCGACATAAGTTTGGCTCAAATAAACTCTTAGGAAAGGGTTGTTTTATTTGGACTCTGCTTCCCTTTATTGGAGAATGAGTTTAGAAGCCAAGATTTGGGTGCTAGGCAGGCCTGCTGCTACCGGGGTGCCATTACTTCTAGGCCCTGTCAACAGACCCAGCGAAGACAAATTATGTGTGCATACCGACCTGTGTGTAGTCCCCTATCTACAAATATTTCTATATGGAACCCTCTGCATCTACATTAAGCCAAACGTGAGTTAATGCTGATGCCTCCAACTCGAATCCATTACCTTATAGATTATTCTTAGCATCCTCCCCATTCCAGCAGGGAGAAACTAGGCTCCCATCTACTTACTTAATTGTTTTGTGGCTTGTAAAAGAAATTCTACATGTTAGTATCCACTTGTGCCACGATTGTTGCTGATGCTCTAACTGTCCCAAATTTGGCCAGTGGCACCCCCTCCAAGCTGTGTCCTTTCACACCTCTCCATCGGCCTCTGAGCACCTCATCGCTTTTGGTGCCAGAAGATATTGTAGACTCACCTGTACTTTGTCTTGGGTATAAAATCAGCCACGCCTTCAAGGATTCCTAATTCCTTTCAATAGGGAAGTTATAGTCAGAGAACAAGGTCAAGGTGTATATAGTTTGCTAATTACTACTGGGTTTCTATCACTTCCCAGTCCTTGCAGTGGACAGAGGTCATTATATCTTCAGAATGAGCTTTTTTAGTGATGTCTCCAATTCAGATTCAACACTGTAGGAGTGTTCCTTATTTTCCTTCATTCCATGTTTCTATATTCCTTCTCCCAGGGCAAGAGCTTTAAGTTCCTAGCAATTTCAGAATTTGCTGTATCCTATAGCTCACGCGTATTTTTCAAATCTCCTCATTTTTAAATATGCCTAACCCTCAAAAAATGGAAGTGACCCCCGTTTCCCTCACCCCAGCCTCCTAGAGGCCCCGTTCGACTTCCCTCTCCATCCCCCCGGGAAGGCAAGTTCAATTTTGTCTCCATGTAGGATAGGCCCTGAGCCACCAGGGCAACAGAAAGTACTGGAAAAACCAGCAAATGTCAGAGAAACCATTCTTCCTCAGTTCTGAAGTTTCCTGATGCCATCAGGTCCTATTTCCTCACGATAGGTTTATGTATTTTTCTTCTACTCCTTTAAGTTCCAACTTAAAAGGAGAAAAATAGCCCCTTGGCAGAGCCACTCTGGCACTGGATTCAAATTGTACCACTTCTGGGATAGCTGGAGATCCTTGGGTCAAACAAGCCGCATGCAGTGACAGGATGCAGCCCCGGCTGACTTTTGAGGACCTCAGAGCCTCAAGCATTTAATAATTAGGATGTGTCCCTGGAACCACTGAGGCACACTGGAGAATTTACTGGAAACGGTTTAGCACAGGGGGACAAGCAGGACGCTTGTGAAGGGTTCGGTTGGGAAAATCCGTGGAGAAAGAATGGACAGTGATCTCATGGGACCGAAAAGTAGGCCCTCGGAATACATTCTGTGTTTGCTTATCTTTCTGTTCTCTCTTCCTTCCCCACCTCACTCTTTCATGGATGCCAAGAGGGGAGCTACTCACGCACCTCATTCACAGATCCTTATTGGCATGAGTTAGGCCAGACAACTTCTGTTTGTTTGTTTGTTTGTTTTATGCTACATCTTCACCTTCTGCCCTCCAGGGCTTCCCATCTTCGCTTGGGATAAGATGTGGAATTCCTGCCTCTGCCAAGGGGGCCCTGCAGGGCCTGGCCCTGTGACCCCTTCGGCAACTCCCTCCTCACCTGCCTGCCACTCGGGGCTTGTTCTTCAACTTGCCCGGGCCCTTGCCGTTCCCTCTCTTTGGAATGTGCTTCCTTCTGTCTCCCCAGAGCTCACTCCTCCTCCTCACTCTGATCTCTGCTCGCACCTGTCCTGCCCTACGCAAAGCAGCTCTCCATCCCTCTCTGCTCCTGTGTTCGATTCCTCCCTCTTGCCCTGTTCCTCCCTGGCATTGTATTGGCCAACTCTCCGTCATCCCAACCCCACACTAGAACGTAAGCGACGTGAGGGCAAGGACTTGCAGGGAGCCCCCCACTTCCTTCCGAGCTCCGAGACCAGTGCCTGCCATGCAGGACCGGCTCCACCACTACGCAGAAGCGAACCCCCACTTTTACTCTCCTCGCCCCAGCTTACGGGCATTCTAATGGAGTCGCTCTGTGTTCTTACAAATAAGCTTGTAAAATGTTCAGCGTTGTCTTCACACCACCTATGCGGGAATTTTTAGGAGGATACGGGTGAGTTTGGGTAAAGTTCATCTCTGCCTACTTGCGGACAGAGCAGTCCGAGTGCCACTTACTATGAAGTGAAACGTGGGGATCGGGGCCCCGCCAAGGTTGGTTGATTCACGGAGAAGTTTGTTTTAGTGGGGGTGGGGGATGGGGAGGGGAGTGTGAATGGGAGTACTGAGGGATGGGCGGAGCTTCTGGGAAAAAAGCCAGAGAAGACACATCTTACTCAGAGCCTGTTGGGAGGAGGACTGAGCCCAGGGTGGGTAATGGAGGCACCCCGTCGCCACAGAGGCAGAGAAGAGCCGCCACCCAAGACAACGTCAAGGAGAAAGATGTCACCAAAAGCTGCGCTCTGATGTGGCAGCTTCACGGCCTCCATCTTGTATGTAATATAGGAATTAAGGCCGCAGCTCCTGGTTAAAAAGCCCCAAGCCCATATTTTCTTTCTTATCATGGTACACGTTCTTTCGTGTTGAGTTTCTCTCTTAGGTTGCAAATCTTCACTGTCTAAAATGTTAATTTGGACTTGATGTAGGAGCCCTGTGTTATATACAGTATACTTACTCTAAATGAAATGAAAATTTAAAATACTATTTTTGAGAAAATTTTTGAGGTTATTAAAACAACTCCAAACATAACCCAGGTATCATAAATCTAAACATAGTTATCACTGGTTATTATTCTAAACGATATCTCAAAGCAAGACAATCATACTGGGCTAATGATGCTCTGGGGATACCAATGGGCAGGATTAGCCCTGTGGTCCCCGCCTAACTGGGCCTCCTAGGAGTCTCTCAGAAGTATTCCAGTTTAAGATTATGTTTCTGCAGCGCCTACGCCCTCTAGTGGTAAAATAGTGGCAGTGGGAAAAGTAGGCCTCAGTGAGTATGTTATGGAATAGATTTGCATCATTTCTGAGTGGGCAGCTAGAACTGCAAAAAATAATTAACTGATTAATCCAGCCACCTGATTATCTCACAGAAATTATTACATTATTCATTCAACAGTACAAAAAGAGAAGGAACCCTCACAAGTGACGAGGGTTTTTGTTTGTTATTTTTAGTTATTGGCAAGATTTAAAATACGTATGCCCAAACCCAGGAAATACACAAAGAATGAACAGATGAGCACTACTGCTGGGAAGAATAAATGCTTTAACCTTTCATAAAGGTCCTTAGGGAAGAGCCTTCAAAATGTGATCTGTTGATATTGTTTGACCTGGGAATCCTATCATTGACATTTATGAAGATATATTTACACAAAAGCCAAAAGATGCATATAGGAGAACATTCATACTTTAAAGGTTAAAAATGTGAAAATAGCCCTGGCTGGTGTGACTTAGTGGATTGAGTGCCAGTCTGCGAACCAAAGGGTCACAGTTCGATTCCCAGTCAGGGCATATGCCTGGGTTGCAGGCCAGGTCCCCAATAGGGGGCGCTCGAGAGGCAACCACGCAGTGATGCTCCTCTCCCTCTCTTTCTCCTTCCCCTCTCTCTAGAAATAAATAAATAGAATCTTTTTAAAAAGAAGTGAAAATAACCAATGTCCCCACGACTGATTAAATAAATACGGTTCATACATTCAATGGAATATTGAAGATCTATATTTGACAGTCAATAAGTTGTTGAATAAAAATAAAAGGCCATGAGATAGAATAAATATAATTTTATTTATTTAAAAATATGTTTGGGTATGCTTTGTTTGTGTACATATACACACACACACAAACAGGAAGGTGTCTTCTCTGTATTTTTCTGTTTTTGTGAATAAATAGATGAACAAATGATATCCCTTTTATAATAAAACAATCATATTCTATTCAAAATCAAACCAAATAAAGTTGGTTACTCACACTGTAAAGCAAACAAAAGCACAGCTTTTCCCTTAAACAGAAGCCACTCTGAAATACTACCCAGCAATAAAAAGGAATGAGCTCCTCATTCAGAGAACACATTCCCGAGTCTCAGAAATGTGCTGTGTGAAATAAGCCATTTATACAACACTGGGCAGCAGGCAGACCAGTGGCCCTGCATCGGGGGTGAACTTCAAAGGAACATGCGGGACTTCTTTTGGAGTGGTGGAACCGTGCTCTGTCTTGATTGGAGGGTGACTACACAGGTGTGTATATTTTTAAAGTCACGGAATTGCACACTGGAGATGGGTCCACTTGGCAACCCGCTAAAGTCCACCTGCCCACCTATGGTTTGGATGGCTGTGGCTTCCCGACACTGATTCACTTGGAATCCCCCAACTCGGGGTGGGCATCTGGGGCAAGGCAGGCCCTGGGCACACTTTTGAAGTCAGCAAGATTTGCTCTTCAGTCTCCCAGGAACCCCATCAGCCCACCTCGCCTCAGTCCACCGTGGCCTTTGGCAACCGACACTGTACCTCACCCTCCCTAATGAAAAATGCCTCAGGGTCTTCACTCAGAGAAATTCAAACGTTCTTCTAACTAGCTTAACAGCTTTCTACTGCCCGGGGGTATTTCTATCTTAATGACAATCTACACCTGAGGATAATGAAGAAAGGTCTTCAGAAGACCCTTCAGAGATAACCCCCTCTTCTAAGGAAGGGCAGCACACCAGGCCTAACTTAAGGGCCGCCACCTGTCATGCGTTCGGTCTGCAGAGCTGTAAAGGGCCCTGCAGATCATTCCTTTGTAACACTTGGTACCAAATACCTTCTGAGTTCCCCAGTGCTGAGTACCAGGGGTGCAGGAGGGAACTGAACAGGCCCTCGTCCTCATGGAGCTGACTGTCCAGTAGGAGATTCCAAGGTGACAAATAGATATCAGATGTCACCACCTGAATACTCATCCCCTTGAGGCCAGCATCATTGGAAGGCATAATGGCCAACCATTGGTCTCCTCTCAATACCACGCTGGGGGATCACTACCTACACCTGGGGCCCGCACAGCTAAGGCTAATCTAGTCCACCTTGCGTTTCAGAGCAGAACCTGAAAACAGAAAAGGTAAGTCATTGTCCTATTACTTTAGAGCTAGGCCACTCTAAGGAATTTGTTCTGAGGTGTGCTAGATAAAATAAACTATTCTAAAAAAAAGAAAGATCACGTGTTCAGACAGTTATCTGTGTAATTGTGGTACTTTTAAGATCTTTCTTACCCATTTGTTTTGGACCCACAATTCAACAATTTCTAAAATAAAGAATAAATATTCATTTTACAATGATTCCAGAGTGAATTCAAGTTTGTAGCATCTGAAATGGTATTTCCTGGAAGAGACCTGGGACAAAATAGAACAGAGGTTTAAAAAAAAAAAAAACAACCCACCTCTACAACCCTTATAAAAATATATCAAAATAATATTGCCATAACTGGCTGAATCTGGGCCTGTGAAATTACCACAAGTACTATATTTTCTTTGTTATTTTAAATCAGATTTCACATTTATATTCAATATAGTTCATTCTCTTTATGTGCACATTTCTATGAATTTTAAAAGCATATGTTCATACGGACACCACCAGAGTCAATATTTCCTCAGGCCCCTTTGAGGTCCCAAGACACACTTTGGAGGTAGACCGAAATGCCAGTTCAGGTGTCCCATTGAAAACCCGGTCTTCCCCCTGGGAAGGTGCCATTTGCCAGAATGAAATGTGCATGAAGCCAGCTGCTTGTTTTTGTTGTTTCTCGCTCTCTGTAATCTCCACATTCTTCCCGAGTGTCTCCTTGGGCTAAATGATTTAGCAGGATATCATTGTTCTTTTGCTTTGCAAATTTACTTTGGATTTAAATGACAATTAGATTGAGTTACAATGGGAGCAAAAACAATTTTTTTTGTCTTGTTTAACCAAGAGTCTGAAACAACACGACATTGTTGACCAAAGGGGGGAAAAAAAAAAGATTGGGGAGGGTGTGTACTCAAGTTGTGGTCAGGCTGCTGGAGTTTCCCAGGAGGAAGGCAGGGTGACTGGGTGCTGGGCTGGGGGACAGGAAGCGGCAGGCAGTACCCACCCCGGTGCCCTTCTTAGGATTCTAGGCACCACCAGTCCCCCGGGAATGGCATATTGGGAAAAACAGAATAAGAAAGAACACAAATGAATTTTTACAAATGCTGTCACCTGGAATAACATTTTTACCACGGTCACGTGGGTGAGGACACAAATTCTCCTGGAATGTTCATTTCTGTAAAGATATTCATTTTAGAACACCATCAACAATCACTAGTTGCCAGTGGTTTTTTTTTTATTTTTGCGGGTTTTTTGTTTGTTTGTTTTTTTACTAAACACAATTCTCTTTCACTTTTGCGAAAAGGCTAGCTTGACCTCGCATTTGAGGATGTGTGCAGGTTTGAGGTGCGTGGCCCATAACGATAACGGGTCCAAACATTCCCTGGGTGTTTCCGTGCTCTGCTGTCTCTAGAGGCTTAATGGGCGCAGCTGGGGCAGGGGCGCGACTGCGCGTCTAGACCACCTGGGCCTTTTATTGAAATTAAAGTGGCTCACCTGAGTGATCAGTGACAATCAAGACGAAGAAAGACGGGCAACACTACCAGGCTCTTGCAGGGACTTGTGTAAAACGCTTTTGGACCAGAGCAGCTTGATGACTGCAACTGAAAATGCTGAGAACCCCAGGGCGGTTTATGAACCCCGTGATAAGAATCACGTAAGTGGCTCAGTGACCTCTTCCAGGATACGGGCTCTTTCCTCTTTTTACTCTGCCTTTGTCACATAAGGGGGACCTCAGGATTTCAAGGGGGCCACCACAGTTCCACACAACCAAAGGACCAGACACAGAAAAGCGGTCTCCCCAGCCCCACCTCAGTCTCTCCGTTCCCTGTGTGGAAAGTTTTCCAATTGCAGCCCCCGTGTGGCAAGTGGGCTATTACAAGAAGGAAGGGGAGGGAGACCACTCTTGGGCAGATATACAAGACTGTCTGCCACAACTTGACACCGTTTTTTTCACTGACATTTGCACCAGAGCCCTAGAAGATGCTGTTGTCACCCTTCTTCACAGGTTTGGACACCGATGTGCCCAGGGCCTCGGTCGCCTGCTCCAAGCACGGTTGGAGCAGAGATTTGAACTCAGGGCGGTCTGGCTCTACATTCCAGATGCGTATCCACTACACTACAGGTGAATCTGTACCACGAAACACAGCTTAGTCACATACTGTGGCGCATAATGTACTCACTGGGCCCCAGGTGTCACCAGTTACTGGGAACTGAGGTCCTATTTGCGGAAATGATCCGACTTCAGACAGCCGAGCCCTGCCCCTCCCCCACCCGTTGTCCCGACTTTCCCCGGGGTTTTATTGCCCTACGTGGTTGTGGGAACGCCTGGGGAGGTGTGTGTGTGTGGGGGGGGTGTGGATTTAGCACGCACCCTAATGCTCCATTCTCACTCGCCCTTGACCTTCTCACAGTTTTCCCCCAAGTTCACTGAAACAAGAGCCCCTCTGGGGGGAGGGTCCAGACAGTGAAGCTTTCTCCTATGTTTCTTCAGGAGTCAGCGAGGAAGAGGGTCTCCGCTAGGTGACATCAGTGTCTGGCAGCTCTGTAAGCCCTGGGCTCTGCCATGTCGGGTCGCCTTCCTGGCCCTGGGCCCCTTTCTGCCCCGCTGACCATTCTCTTTCGGGCCTTGGATAGAGGTTTTGGCCTTGTGTCCCTGTGTCACAGAGAGGAGATCATGTCTTTCACACCTTGGTCCTGTGAAATAAGCAGGCAGGCTTTCCTGGGCCATGTGGCCTGTAGGGAGGGGTCTTGGGGGAGGGGCAACATAGCCCTTCCCCCCCCCCCCCC
>PVJD01012947.1:0-36915 GCA_004026545.1 Mormoops blainvillei | reverse complement strand
GCAACAGACACCCTGGTCTGCTCGTAGGAGCTGGTCTGGGTGGAGTGGAAACCTGGGTGCCCTGCCCCCTCCCCACCTCTGGGAGCAGGCTCAGGTCAGAGCAGGTACCTGAGAGCTGACTGTCCTCTGACCCATGTCCCCCAAAACTCCCACTTCTCTCTTCTGTCCCCTGGCCTCTCTGTCTACCCCTGCCCCATGCCGTGAGACCTGGAGACAGAGTCCCAAAGGGCTGGCACCTCTGGGCTTCACCCGAGTTGTCCTGTCTCCAGGCCCTGCCTGTTCTCCTCCTTGCTTCTCAGCTGTCCACCCGGGCGACCCCAGGAGCCCCCTCCTCTAGCTCCAGTCCGCCCCAGCCTGGCAGCTGCACAGAAGTTCATGTGCGCAGGACGCACTTGGTGACTCTAGCTTCCCTCCAGCTACGGGTCTCAGCCGGCACCGTGCTGTGTCCCCCTCCACGTCCCACCAGGAGTGGGCCTTCAATACTTCTGGCCACACTGCTCAACCGACACGCTTCTTAGAGAATGGCCATTCCCACCTTGGCCCCTGCCGGGCTCCTATTCAGCCTTCAGAGCCCCGCTAGCCTCTGCTGCCCACTGGGCGAGCCCTCGCCACGTGACTCTGGCCGCAAGAGGGCGAGGGCCGGGCTGCCGGGCTCACGCAGAGCTGGGGGAGCTGAGCATCCATAAGGGGAGGAGAGGACGGAGCGCCTCAGGGCCGGCCGCCAGCATGTGCCGCCTCTCGCTCTCCAGTACTGAGCTTGACTGAGCCCTGGGGTTTTCAAAATCTCTGTTCCACCTTCAAGGACCTGGAAATCCCACTCTTAGAGTGAAAGAGTCCCTGGCTGGTGTGGCTCAGTGGATTGAGTGCCGGCCTGAGAACCAAACGGTCACGGGCTCGATTCCCAGTCAGGGCACAGGCCTGGGTTGTGGGCCAGGTCCCCAGTAGGAGCGTGTGAGAGGCAACCACACATGGATGTTTCTCTCCCTCTCTTTCTCCCTCCCTTCCCTGCCCTCTAAAAATAAATAGATAAAACCTCAAAAAAAAAAAAAAAAAGAAAGGAAGAGGACATGTGGTTAGGGGCTTCCAGGGGGCCCGCGTGGAGAACCCTCGTAAGGGAGGTGACAGGGGACACTGGCACAGCACCTCTTCAGGGGGAGCAGGCTGGACTGCGGGGAGGATCTCGAGGGGACAGCAGGGCGACGGGAGGGGGTCCCAGGAGGCCCCGCCCTCCTGGAGCTCCCCCAGCTGCACTGGGCTTGTGGGGGGAGTCCCAGCCTCAGAGGGTGGGTTTGTGACCTGGCCAGACACAGCCTTAGCTTGCCCCTCTGCACCGGCAGGAAGTGGGCACAGGAGGCCCTCCGAAGCCCCCCGCCTGGATCTCCCCTAGGCCCTAGGGTGTCCTTGGCACAGACTTTGGTTGAGTCGGGGGAGGGAAGGAGGTCCCCAAAGTCTTAGCACCCACATCACACAGGGCACTAGAAGGAGGGGCCCTGGAGAGTGGGCTCCACTGTCACCACCCAGGGAAAGATGGGGAGCGGGAGCCCCATGTAGCCTCCGACAGGCTTGGAGCCCTCCGGGGGCGCTCCCCCACCCTGTCCTGCCTGGGGGCCGAGGCTGAGGGATGTGGCAGTGCCACCCAACAGGTGCCAGCCACAGGTGGAGCAATGGTTCCAGCCACCTCCACTGGCCTCACCTCATCACTGGCGGGTCTGGCCCGGAACAAGGCTGGGCCTGAGAAGACATCTTCTGAGTGAGTGAGTGAGTGAGTAAAGGAGTGAATGAGTGAATGAATGAACGAGTGGAGGAGCCAGTGAGTGAATGAGTGAATGAATGAACGAGTGGAGGAGCCAGTGAGTGAAGGAGTGAATGAATGAAGGAGGGAGTGGCTGAGTGGCTGGAGCAGGGTCTGAAGCCCAGGTCTTCTTCCTGCCCTGCAGGGACACGAATATCCCCGCCCCCAAGATTTTATATCCAGCAATCGGAGAAGGCCTCCTAGAAGAGGCAGGGCTTCAGCAAAGGCCTGGCACAAAGGGCATTCTGGGAGTGCCACCTCTCCCTTCCCATTGAGGCCTGATTCTAGGCTCGAGCCATGACCTTGAGGCTCGATGCTGGGGTGTGGTGGGAGGGGGAGGGGGGACGCGGGGAGGGCAGAATGAGTCAGCACAGCCACCACCTTCAGGGACTCGCTGATGCTGGTGGGTAGGTCCTGTTGCTAGCCATGCCTCAGTTTCCCCACCTGCCCAGGCTGGGGCGGATGAAGTGGCCTTTGAGGGTGTCTCAGATGGGAGGGGTAGGTTGAGAGCCACTGGGTGTGGGTCCTCAGGACCTCACCAGGTGGAGGGAGAAGGCCCTCCTCCTGCAGGGCCCTCTGGCGTGCCCACCCTCACCAGCACCCCAGGGCCTGTTCTTGGTCCCTGTTCGGTGCCCTGGGGCTACCGCATGCTACTGGGGTTTCTGGTTTATCGCACGGCACCCCCCGGTGTTACTTGGGGCTCCAGGGGCGGTGCAGATGGAGTCCCCTTGCCCTTTATTGGAGACCCCACTGGCCTGCAAGCAGGGGGATAGCACGGTCGGGGGACCCTCTACCAGGCCCTCAGAGGTGGGGACTGGATGGAACCTGTGCTGCTGGGACCCCGGTGGGTACTCCCAAAGCCCTGGGTCCCACCTGACCCCCACCCTGCCTCTGAGCACTGGGGCCTGTGTGGCCAGGCGGGCTGTCCTGGGGGACAGTGGCCAGCGGTGGGCCCAGCCTTTGAGCACTTGAAGCTCTGATGACAGGACGTGAGGTCAACCCCACCCCAACCTCCATTAGGGTTCCCAGGCCGCCCCTCGCCAGGGTCTCCAGAAATGAAATCGAGCAACTCAGAGGACATTGGTCCCAGAAGGGGCCCCAGCTCAGCCTGGGTGGGGCCTCCAGCCATTGGCTGCAGGAGGAGGAGCTCCTGGGTCTGGTGAGGGCCTGACAGAGGAGACCCGCCCGGGCCCGTGGAGCAGGGCACCCGCTTCGGGGGCTGGACAGTCTGATTACATCGAAGCCACCACATGTAACTGGCTTTGCGGCCTCACAGGCGAAGGGAGCGCCTGAGCCAGGGACACGGGTGGGACTTGGTGGCGGAGGGCTGGGGGCGACTCCCCCTTCGTACTCTGTCAGGGGCACCAGGAGCGGCGGCTGGGCTGCCTCTCTGGGAAGCCCCACCTGTCTCTTAGGTGTGTGGGGGTCTCCCGCCCCAGGCCTGCCCACATGTGCCCCAGCTCTGGGGGTGGCCCTGGTGCTGGGAAGGCCAGATGGGGAGAGCCCCTCTGAGACTGGGGAGGCAGGGTTCACTCAGGGGAGGCCCTGGGCCAGACCCAGTCCCTCCCTCCCTCCCTTTCTTCCTTCCTTTTCTTTCTTTCTTTTTTAAATTGTTGTTCAAATACAGTTGTCTCCATCCCCCCAACTCTCCCCCACCCTACTCCCCCAACTCCTACCCTCCACCCTCAACCCTTCTCCTCTTCGGCTTTGTCCGTGGGTCCTTTATACACGTTCCTTGACTTGATCCGACCCCTTCCCCCGGCCCCCCCCTCCACTCAGTCACTGTCAGTTTGTTCTTTATTTCAATGCCTCCGGCTCTATGTTGCTCGCCTGTTTGTTTTGTTGATTAGGTTCCACTTAGAGGTGAGATCCGTGGGGTTTGTCTGTCACCGCCTGGCAAATTTCACGCAGTGTAACGCTCTCCAGTCCCATCCGTGCCGTCGCAAGGGGCAGGAGCTCCCTCTTTCTTTCTGCTGCGTACTATTCCGCTGTGTAAATGCACCTCAGTGTTTTGATCCGCTTGTTTACTGGAAGCACTTAGGCTGCGTCCAGCCCTCGGCTGTTATAAATTGTGCTGCTGTGAATGTCTTCCGAACCGGCTTTTAAAAAGGCCGAGCGCGCCGCGAGTTGGTGTGGCCTGCCTGCGCACACGCCGTGCTGACGCCCCCTGTATCGTTGCGGCTTTAGTGCGTGTGCGGCCGAAGCGAGCGCCCCTGTTACCTTCCCTGCCCCGTTTCTAAACTGCGAAGCGGGGGGCAAGGGTGGCCCTGCCCCGCCCCTCCAGGGAGAGGTGGGATGTGAATGATCATGGTGGGAGCCCCTCTAGGGGCCCGAGGGTGACACAGTGCCCCTCCCCACCAAGGGGACGCCAGCCTCCAGTGTTTGGGGAGAGCGCCCAAGTGAGAACTGCGCAGGGAGGCACCAGTGAACGGGGTCCGGTTGCCCTGGACAGGGGTGACCACCTGAAGCCCGAGGAGTCCGCCTAGTGGGGAAGCCTCAGATCAGCTCCCTGGGGTGCAGGGCGGCCGGACAACGTGTAGATGCACTTTGCGGGGGTGCTCCCACTTCTGCTGAGAGCTCAGGGGGTGCGGCACATGGACAGGAGAGGGGCTGGGAGGGCTTCTCTGCCAGGATCTGGGCTCCGTCACGGGGCAGGTGCGTGGGGAGGGAGGCTGTGCCTAGTCCGCTCCCTACCCCACTGCTCCACCCGCCCCCCTGCCCCGCCCCGCCGCCCCACCCCCGACCTCCCTGTCCCCTTGCAGGCCTCCCTACCACAGCCCCTCTCCTCTTGAGAGCCCAGCTCGTGCGCTCCTTTCAGCCTAACGCTGCGGGGCCTGGGGCCGGGAGGGCTGAGGGCTTGCGGGGGAGTTTCAATGCGCGCGGTGGGTCAAGGAAATGAGCGAGCAGAACTCTTCTTTCGCTTTCTCTTTGCTCCGGGGAGAGGCAAGCTCATGGCGTTGGTTCTGCTGGCAGGGGTCCTGAGACAGAGATCAGGGAATGAGGGGTCTTGAGGAGGGACATGGAGCCTCTGCAAGCCTGGGGAACGCCCGCTTGGAGCCCGGCGCCCACAGCTGATGCCCTGAGTCTCGTGAGTTACCCCAAGCCCTTCCTTCTGCCCCCCTTTCCCCAGAGCCCCAGTCCTTGCCCACCTCAGTGCCGGCCCTGAGCCCTGTTTCCTTGGTGTTGCCTATCACACGGGACTTTGTCCCCTGGCAGCCTGCCGCTCTTGGGCCGTCCCAGCTTCTGACACCCACTTCCTTGACCCCCAGGACTGGGGGGCACAGGCAGGAAAGCCGTATCCCCCATCCTAGGAGCTCCCCTCTGTGGACCCCCCTCCTACCATCGTATTCAGGAGCTGAAGGTGGGACTCCCACCCTGCAGGGCGAACACACTGGGACAAGTGTCTGGGCAGGAGCCCTGCAGGGGACAATCTTCGCCCACAGCTGGCCGTCCTGTCCCGGAAGATAAAGTCCACGTTTGCACACTTGGTGGGGAGGACGCCGCTCCCTGGCCTGTCTGGCTTCTGTGGGAGATAAACTCAAAATGTTTTTTTTTAAAGGTTTCATTTATTTTTAGAGAAAGGGGAAGGGAGGAAGAGAGGGAGAGAAACATTGTTATATTTGCCTCTCACGCGCCCCCTACTGGGGACCTGGCCTGCAACCCAGACGTGTGCCCTGACCATTCGCCGAATAGCCGGCAGTCGCAGCCCCGCCCCCGGGCTTGTGTGGTTTCCATGCCAGCCCAGTGGTCAGCCCTCAGGGCGATGCCCTCAGTGTCAAGGCCCCACACAGCCTGTGTCCGTGCTCTGACCTGCAGCTCCAGGGGCCTCTCGGGTCGTCGCAGACAAGGCTGCAGGTGGCCGGGGGGTTGTTCAGGTCGGAGGAGCTCTGGTCAGGGTGGGGCTGGGGGGTGGGGCTGGGGCTGGGGTCCCGCCCCCGTGAGCAGAGAGGCAGCGGCCAGAGACGAGGGCAGCCCCACCCCAGCTCTTCGGGTGGTCCAAGGACAATGACAGTTCCCTGCACCTGTCCTGGGGCCCTCGCGGACCGCCCCTGCGGGGCGTTGCCCACACCGGCTACTGGAACCCACATCCTGGAGGCTGAGGCTGAGGCCTCAGCTGCCCAGGCAGCGCCTCTGCTCCAGTAGCCCGACCGTCTCCTGCAGGCCCTGGTCCTCGTTCTCCTGGGGTGCCCCCACTGTGCCCAGGCGATGTCCTTGTGCAAACAGGACGAGTATCCAGTGGGGTCCCACTGTTGCCCCAAGTGCACACCAGGTGGGTGTAGCCCTGCAGGGACCCTGTGTGGGGGCCGCTGTGGTCAGGGCTGCGGTCAGGGACAGACATCCCCGCCCCACCCCTGGCCTGGGGCACCTCTGTTTCCAGCACCCAGCATCATGGGGGGCATGAAGACCCTGGGGGGTGGGCAGAGAAGGGGGTTTGGGGAGACTCAAGCCCCAGGACGCCCCCCGCAGCTTTAACTTAACACCTGAGGCCCCCTGCTTGCTGCACAGCAGGTGGGGCTGGAGGGCGGCCACCCATTTTCGACCAGAAGACTGGACCTCAGAGCTGGGCCTCGGTAAACAGACAAAGCAGGCCCACGTCCTTCCAGAAAGTGCTCGCTTCCCCCCAGACTGGCTCACTGTGGCCCGGGGGACAGCCCAGCTGCCTGTGAGCCCCTGTGGGAGGTGCCAGGCCTGCCCGGCCCCTGAGGGCCGTCCCCTGGCCTGAGAGTGTGGGCCCTCTGGACTGCAGGTCACCGGGTGAAGGAGGCCTGTGAACGGGACACAAACACCCTGTGCGTGGCCTGTACCGCAGGGACCTACACCGCCCACCTCAACGGCCTGAACGAGTGTCTGCAGTGTCGTGTCTGTGACCCAGGTGAGAACACGGGCCCAGCCACAGATCCCTCGAGAGCACGCCTGTCTGACTGGGCTGAGCGGGGAGGCAGATGACGCGGAGGCCGCCCCTCAGGAGGGTGTCCCACCCCTGCTGCAGGCTGAGGGGCTCTCACGGTCCCGCCGCTGCCATCCGGCTAGCCCAGTCAGCAGGACGGGGGCCTGGCTGAGGGGCTAGTCTTCAGGGCATATGGCATGGGGCGGGGACTGGCCTCGGGGCGCGCCCCACCACAGACCCGCTCTCGCTCTCTGTCGGGGACCAGACTGGGAGGTCTCAGGCTCCCCAAGATGCCCAGCCCCTGCTGGGGGGACCCTTCTGCCATTGCCCCGCCCCTGGCCTTCCCCGCTCGCTGCCGGCCTCGGCCCTCGGCCCCCCTTTGGGGCTCACACCCTGGGTGCAGCACCTCCCAGCAGTATGTTTTGGCTGAGCCTGGGGTACCCCTGGCCGGGTCCGAGCTGGGAGCAGAATTGGGTGGGGGTCCTGCCCCCCATGCATCCCCCAAGGCCCAGGCAGCAGCCCCCAGCCTGCAGGTGCCCTCCAGCCCTCAGCTTAGCTTCCTCCCGCGACGGGGCCCTCACTACCGCCCACGGCAGACCCTGCCGCTGGCCTGAGCTCCTTCCCCGGGGTCCAGACATGGGCCTGGTGACCAGGCAGAAGTGCTCCAGCGTGGCGGACACCGTGTGCGGCTGCGTCCAAGGCCACTTCTGTGTGTCACACGATGGGGACGAGTGTGCTATGTGCAGGCCCCACAGTGGCTGCAGACCAGGCCAGAGGGTGCTGGAGAGAGGTGAGCCACAGCCCCTTCTGCAGAGATGGGCCCCGGCCGAGGGGTCTGGGAGGGGTCAGGGAGGCCCTGAGGAGTCCCCGCCGACACTCTCGTTTCTCAGGCACGGAGAAGCAGGACACAGTGTGTGAGGACTGCCCACCCGGCACCTTCTCTCCCAATGGGACCCTGGAGGTGTGTCAGCCGTGGACCAAGTAGGTGGCCCCGCCATGGCCCTGGGGGGGCTTCTCAATGCTACCCTCGGAGTCAGTGCCCTCCCCCAGCAGACATGGGGGCCGACCCTGGCCGCACCTGCTTAAATGCCGTGGCTCTTCCACAACTTCTCATGGCAGCTAAGAACTCACATCGGAACATTCTAGATCCTGGAGCCAGGGGTGCTCCTGCTGCCACGGACCCGAAACCCTGCAGCCTGGGGTGTCCCCGGGTCAGGCAGAGGGTACTCCCTGCCATCCTGGTTCCGGGGAGGCGTAGGAGGGACTCTCACAGTGAGGAGCCCACGCCCCCCTGGGGCAGGAGCTCTGGATGCCCATCCCGGGTCCCAGCTGTGACCTGGGTGCTTAGGGTCTCCGGTGGGAGGCGGGGGTGACCAGGTGTGCCTGCCCCTGGGGAGGAGGTCAGGGGTCCTCTGTCTCCACCCTGCCCTTCTCCTTGTCTCCCCTCAGGCCTGTCCCTTTGTCTGTGGCACTGGCTTGGACAGCCGTCCATCCCTGACATGAGCTCTGTCTTCACTGACCCTCTGTCATCCCGCCGCTGTCCCTCTCTCCTGTGGTCCGTCCCTGTTGCCCTCGGCTGTCCTGCCGCTTCCTCTCGCACCCTCCGCCCCGTCTCCCTATAGCTGT
This sequence comes from Mormoops blainvillei, assembly GCA_004026545.1. Lineage (NCBI taxonomy): Eukaryota > Metazoa > Chordata > Mammalia > Chiroptera > Mormoopidae > Mormoops > Mormoops blainvillei. The sequence continues at coordinate 28,609 of PVJD01012947.1, read as the reverse complement.
GGGGTGTGGAGAGTCAGGAAGACCTGAGGTCACCCCCAGAGCCACTCCCTCACCGGCCCCCCGGGCCGCTGCCTTCCCCTCTGGCAGCCCGGCTGTGGGCAGGATGCCCACGGCTCCCGGAGGGCACCAGGCTGTCGAGGGGCCTGTGCCTATGGCCCCGTGTCCCCACCGCCCCTCTCCCCTAGGTGCAGCGGCCTGTTTGAGGTGCAAAAAGAGCCTGGGACCAGCAGCACAGATGTTGCGTGCTATTCCTGGGCACTTTGGCTTGTCCTACTGCTCACCTTGCCTATCCCCTGCGGGTTAATTATATACGTGATTGTTAGAAGGTCGTATGGTAAGCGGTAGCCCCTGGTCCTCTGGGGTGCAGGTCTCTGGCTTTATCTTTCAAATTGGGGGGAGACAGGGAGGGCGGGACCTCCTCTCTAAGGAGCCCTGGGCCGTCCTGGAGCCCGCGCACCACCCTGGACCCCGAGTTATGGGTCCCAAGCACCCGTCTGCCCTCAGGAGACAGAGAAGCATGGGGATGGGCCGGGAGGTGCTCAGGGTCCTTCGTTCCTCCCTTCGTTCCCTCCCTCGCCCCTGACCCCTCCTGCCCCCACCACAGGGCCCTTTGCCAGCCTCGGAGCCGCCAGTGGGGGGAGCGGGCTCCAAGCAGAGATGGCAAAGGCGAGGTGGGCAGCTGCCAGGCCTGCTGTCAAGTCTGCCCTGTGTCCTCACCTGGGAGGCGTCAGGGCTCAGGCCCTGCGTAGCTGGGCAGTGACCTTTCTTGCCGGGCCCCAGGGTGCCCGGTCCTCTGCGCGCAACCACTCCCTGCCTGATGGTTGCACTGGGCTGCGTTAGGGACCGGGTTTGGCAACTGGGAAGCGGCGGGGTGCCCTGTCTTTTCACCACTATGGCCCCCCAGGGACAGACGGGGCGAGGAGCCTCGTCCACGTCCGTCTTGTCTGCCTGTCAGAGGCTCAGTGTCCCTGGGAAAGAGCACGGTGACCACCAGGACTCTCGGGTCCCCAGGCTGTGTGGCTCCTCCCTGACACGCATGTCTCTGTTTGGCAGGAGGACCCACCCAAAAGAGATGGCTTTCTCAGGTAGTGTTGCTTGTCCCCACACTGGCGGTGATGCTGCCGGGCTGGGTGGGGTCCCAGTTTCCTGCGGGGTCAGGGCCTCAGTGGGCAGGTGCTAACTCTAGAAGTGAGAAGCGGGGCCCCGCCTCCTCTCCTTGGAGATCCGTGGGGCTGGTCCCGGGCCCGGGGGCAGGGCCGGCCACAGGGTCTTCATGCTGAATTTACCTTGCAGGGTAAACGGCAGCAGGCAGAAGGGGACGCCGCAGCTGCCCAAATCCTGGGCCTCTCCCCGGTCGTGCCAGATGTCACCACGGTGGCTGTGGAGGAGACGGCGTCCATGTTCCCTAAGAGAGACCAAACAGCTGATAAATGGCCTCAGGGGGCAGCCGTCTGAGCCAGTCCCCAGGGCCTGCTGAAAGCTGCCAGGCTCCCCAGCCCGGCCACCGAGCCACTGGCACCCGTTCCTGGGTGGCTTGGCCTGCACCAGGCGGAGGGAAATGCCTGCTGCGGCTCAGGGTCTTTGGAGACCACACTCGCCTCCCCATAAAGCTCACGAGGGGCCCCGGTCCTCCACTAACCCCTGCACAGCGAGGACGCACCCGCGGGACACTCTTGGAGCCCCGCCTCCTGCCCCTCAGCCCCGTGAACCTTAGCTGCTCAGCTGTGGGGTGGGCCCGTGGGTAACTCCTGGGGCTGGGGCTGGGCACAGGGGGGCTATGTGTGGGGTTTTCTATGAATTTCACACCTGAAAGTTGTTTCCAAGTTGCATCTGTGTTCTGTTTACTTTTCTTGTTGGTCATTAAAAGTTATTTTGGTAGTAAGCTTTGAGAGTATGTGACTGTGTCCGCGGCCAGACTCCCTGGGAGGCGAGGACGCAGCCCGGAGCTGAGTGTGTTTGGAGGAGAGGCTTGGAGGCTGTGAGCGTGTGCCCTTTCTCACCTGCGTTGACCCACTGCTTCTCCTGCCTGAGCAGTGGCATCGTACTGGAAGGAGGGCCCCTCCGCACCCATTCGTTCATTCGCTCATTCGCCCACTCCCGCGCTGATAGCGCCAGGGCCTTGTGGTTTTCCATGGCGTCCGCTGGGTTCTAACTCGTGGTTCCTGTTTACTCTGGTGCTAAGGTTGTCCCAGGTCTTTCCAGCGGGAGTCCCTCCAAGCTGGCTCCTAGACTCTTTTGACATATCCCTAGGATTCCATGAAGCTCTCCGTCACGCCGGGCCCCACGGGATGTCCCGGGCACATCTGGTCCTCCCTTTGTCCTGGTCCCGGGACCAGCGTCCCTTCCTACAGCCTTGGCTGTTTTTGTGGAGAACGGTGTTCAGAAACCAACCTCCGAGGGCGAGGTGTGCTCGCGGTTGCCACGTGTCGTTCCCGCCTTTGCGGTGCTCTCAAAGGCCCCAACGCGAACATAGCGTGCACGCTTCTCACCATAGAAATGATGCCTTCTCAGCTGCGAAGTGGGAGCGTCCGTCTTGGCGGCCTTGGTCGTCAGCCACGCAGGGAGCCCAGCGGTGTCCGGGATCTGCAAGCTGTGGTGAGACGGGCACCCCGGAACAGGGTGGAGGCGCTCGTGCTGTACCTTGTCTGGTGGGCAGAGGAGAACGGTCTCCCACGCAGTAAGAAACTGCATGTTTCTACTTCAAAAGCATCTAAAGATCCAGGCTATGGCGGGGAGGGGCCTGGGCAGCTCCGCTTCACTCGGTCAGCACGGCCCAGAGGCACCCCCCCACCCCCACTAGACCTACCTCCTCCTAGAAGGAATGGGGATTCCCGTCCCCAAGGGGGTGGTGCACCGGTCAGGGTGCACTGAAACCCAATGGCGACTCCTGGCCGTCTGAACTTGTACCCTTCTAACACGGCGAGAAGGTACCGTGCTGGCCGAGGTGGCTGTGGGCAGGCAGGAAGGTAATGTAGCGGACTTGGCCGTGACTCTCAGGGTGGATAATGGATGGGTGGGACCTTGTGGGGGCACTTTGGGGTCCCCGCACATTGAGTAGGAAGAGAGGTGCGGAGCTGGGGCCTCTGCCCGTGGACGTTAGGACCTGTCCCCAGTGCCCTGGTACCTCCCGGGGCCAGCCCTTCTCCGAGGAGCCCTGGCTGTTTCAGGGGAGGATGGTTTTAGGAGCCACTGTGTGCAGTCAGCTGTCCTCACTGTCACTCGGATGTCATTGCCTCGCGGGTGTCTCGGGGCACGGGGTAAGGAATGTGGACCGCGAGGCATCTGAAGACTGTCTTGTGGGGTGAATCGAGGACAATTTTAGCACCAAAATAAATGACAGCCAGTGATTAGGAGCCATTAAGTAACGATAGAAGTCTTGAGGTCACCAGGATGTAAATAAACCGGGGAGAGGGGAAAGTTCCTCCGCCCAGTGCAGAGAGAAGGGCAGTGCCCTGAGCGACCTTCCCGCACTGAGCGCACAGGCCAGGCCGTCGGCGGGCCACGCCGGCGAGGGCGAGCGGCCAGGCGCGCTCTCTGAACATCGTGCCAAACTGTACTTTCTTTCAGGTGAAGCCTATGCATGTTTTATTCATTCTCAGATCACATTCTTTAATCAAATTGCACACATTACTGTGTAATTTAATTAGCACATATCTTTTTATTGCAAAACCAACTAAAATGTTCATTCGCTAAGCATTTTAAGTGTGAGAAAATGCTTATGATAAAAGGTTCAGAACAAAAGCTAAATTCAAAACGTAAGCTAGCTTCTGACTTCAAAATGTGAAAGAAACATAAAATTAGGAGGGAGTATAAGGACACAATTTTTTTGGACAAGCTTTTCTCCTTTAATTTTAAAAAAGATTTTATTTTTAGAAAGAGGGGAAAGGAGGGGGAGAGAGAGGGAGAGAAACATCGATGTGTGGTTGCCTCTCACAGGCCCCCCGCGGGGGACCTAACCCACAACCCAGGCACGTGCCCTAGACTGGGAATTGAACCGGCGACCCTTTGGTTCGCAGACTGGCTCTCAATCCACTGAGCCACACCAGCCAGGGCTATTTTCTTTGAAATTTATTTTAAAATTATAATTGACGTCCAATACTGTATTCGCCCCACGGGTACAACACAACGATTAGACATTCGCGTATTTTACGTGATCACTGCGATGTCCAGGGTCACCTGCCACCATACGTAGTTATTGGGGTACTGCCGTCTATGTTCCCTCTTCCGCACCCTGCATCCCCGTGACTTACTTATTTTATAACGGGAAGTTTGTGCTCCTTAATCTCCTCCCCCTGAGGCTCACGGGGCCAGGGAGCAGGGGGTGGGGCGCCAAGAGTGTCCCGTGGGTGCGTCGTCACCGCGCAGGGGTGAGCAGAGGGCTCAGAGTCCCTCACGAATTTGATGGGGAGGCGAGTGTGGTCCCCAAAGCCCCTGAGCTGCAGCAGGTGTCTTCCTCTGCCTGGCGCAGGCCAAGCCACCCAGAAGTGGGTCCCAGAGGCTCTGCGGCCCCCACCGTGGGTCCTCAGGGGCCCGGCAGCTTTCAGCAGGCCCTGGGAGCTGGCCCAGGTGGCTGCACCCTGAGGTGATTTATTGGCTGGTCTGGTCAGGGTCTCTCATGGAAACTTCATACTGTCTCCCATGGCCGCCATGGTGACACCTGGCAGGAAGTGAGAGACCCGCTCTTGTGACCTCTGGGTGGAAGTGAGAAACTGCAGGGCCTGTGACTCTCTCCGCCCGCTGCTTTCCACCGGAGGCACATTCCGCAGAAGACCCTGCGGTGCCCCCTGCCGCTCCCCACCCCACCAGGCTGGGGATGCTCAGGGTCAGCCCCTGGATCTCCAAGGGGAGGAGGCGGGGCCTCGCTTCCCAAGTTAGCACCTGCCCACTGAGGACCTGGGCCCCGCAGGGACCAGGGACCCCACCCAGCCCGGCAGCATCACTGCCAGTGTGGGGACAAGCCACACTTTCTGAGAAAGCCACCTCTTTTGGGTGGGACCTCTTGCCAAACAGAGACGCGCGTGTCAGGGAGGAGCCACACAGCCCCGGGGACCGGAGGAGTCCTGGCCGTCACTGTGCACTTTCCCAGGGACAGCGAACCTCTGACAGGCAGGCAAGACGGACGTGGCGGAGATCCAGGGCAGAGGTCTGTGGCCTCACTCCCCTTCTTCTGGGGTGTCTCTGCCCTTGGCCGCGCTGCTCTGCACTGCGGCAGCCCCAGGCCCCGAGGCGGCAGCGCGCTCTGTCGGAGCCGGCCTGCCCTGCGGGGGCTGCACGCGGGGCCCTTCCCCTGGCTCCTCCTCTCCCGCGGGGCGTGTCGCTTGCATGGTGACAGTCTGGGTGGCCTCCTCTTCCTGTTTTCGTTCGAAGTGACTTCAAAACCCTGGGAATGAATTTCCTGTTTTTGACGGAGCGGGCAGGGCGACCCGGGGGCGGGTGCCACTGTCGGGGTTTCGTCTCTGCTCCCCCTTGGCCTCTGTGCCTGTGTCCCGCAGCTGCGAAACCGGGTGACACCAAAAGGTGTCACAATACTGGGGTGAGGGATAAACACGACGAAGCTGCCGGGCGCCAGGACGCTGCGGCTCTCTCTCCGTTCCTTTAAACCGAAGTTGGCGGGTTACAGGCGGGCAGTTAGCGGGCATGAAACTGACAGCATTTCGTGATTCCAGCCGACGTGGCGTCGTGGAGGAAACGCCGCCTCCGCGGGGATTTTCACACTGAAGCAAGACCTCGCCGAGAGGCTGAGGCCTGGGGCTCGGGCCCCCTGGGCGCCCCGGCCCCGCTCGCCTTCACCCGGCGCCGCACCCCGCGCCCAGGCGCCCCCCACCCCCAGGCCCCGCCCCGCCTCCCGGAGCCGCACTGTAGGCGGGGGCACCGGGTGCCTGAGGGACCCACCACTCAGCCCCGCCCACTGTAGCGCCATTGGCGGCGGGCTCCTGTATGTAAATTAGGCGACTGAGCGGCGTTCTGGTTGCTTCTGGGGGCGGGCAGGCTGTCCCTGGCCCGAAGGCTGTCTGGGAGCGTGGCCGCGCTTGGAGCAGGGCGCTGGCGCAGACCCGCGGAGAGGCGTCGCCCGCCCGCATCCCTCCTGCCCCTTTCGGGCGTGGCCCCAGTCCTCATCCCCTGCCTTGATGTCCCCCGGCTGTGGACGGACAGGGTAGTCCCAGTGGTGACGCTGACCAGGAATCAGACAGGGTCTTCGCTGGGTCAATTGCACCGCGCCCCCACCTGTGGTCACTGTGGATGTGACCCTGAACTCCCCATCCTAACAGTGGGGACACTCAGCCCTGCTCTGCACCTCCCTGCCCTGGGTGGACAGAGGGCTGGGTGCAGAGGGGTGCGCCAGGGCGGTGGGCGGGCCAGGGCCACCTCCTCAGGTGGCAGGTCCTTGCCTCGCTGGGGGGGAGTGGGGTAGCAAAACAGCTCTTGGCTCAGTCAGCAGGTGGGGTCACGGCCGCCAGGGCTGCCTCCGTCCTCCCAGCACGTGGCACCCTGGCCACCCCCTGTTGCTGCAGGTGGTGACAAAGCACTGCTGTGCTTTGTCCACACGTCCTCAGGCCAGTGCTTCCCCCAGAGGGGCACCTCCAGGCCCTGGACATGTCTGTGGAGGCCTGGCCACAGCGGGCATTGCCTGCTAAGAACGCCACACGTACCGGGCTCCCTTGGGTTGAGAGCTTGGCATGGTCAGGGGCTGAGCTGGGCCTTGCAGGCTTAGGTCACCCCAGGATGTCAGTGTCACTGCCCTTTGCAGAGGGGAAACAGGCTGAGTGAGGTCAGGGGCCTGTTTCCCCTCTGCAAAGGTCACAGGACCTTCACTGTGAGAACTGTCACTTGCCCCTGCTGGGGGTGGCTGGCGGGGGTCGTCTTGGCCCAGTTGGCACTTCCGGCTCTTCCACACCTACCCTAAGGCACACAATGGCGCTTCCAACCTCACGGGTCCAGAGCCCAATTCCCAGACCCACCTCCTCAGGGGTCCTCTGGCCCGATTGGGTCCAGCTGACCTTGTCCGTCCCTCCCCTACCCCACCCCCGTGCACTCCCTGGTCTGGGCGGCGATGACCACAGTGGCCTCCTGTTGGGCCTTCCTGCTGCCCTCCTCACCGCTGGATTCAGTCTTCCTCCTCTTCCTCAGAGGTCACTTAAAAGCTTGGGGCAGGCGAGGGTGTCTGCTTGTGCCTTGACCTCTCCGTTGGCTCTCAGGTCCACCGAGCCCCAAGCCCAGCTCCGGGCTGTGGCCTGGGGTCCCCTCCACCCCGCTCTGACCTTGGCTTCTTCCCGTTAGTAGCTCTCCTTCTGAATGTGGGGCTCTGGAAGGCCCAGGGCCGCCATTTGGGGGCATCCTGATCAACACTGTGACCCCAGCACGAAGACCCTGGCGTTGGGGAGCTTGACAGGCGCGCCCCTGCCTCCCCAGAGCGCCCTGCCGTTTCCTCACTTGGCGGCTGTCCTGCCCAAGGCCACCCGCGGTCAGCAGCAGGACCAGATGCAGCGGGCGGACGGGCACTGCCACCCGACACCCCCGTGGCCCACAAAGACGAGGCAGCAGCTCCTCTGAACCGTTTACTTAGCTCGACCCTGAAGCTTGAGGGCACCCGATGAGGACGTGCTTCGGAGTGGGCAGAAGACAGTAAGCGGGGGTGTGGGCTGAGGTGGGGGTGCTCGCACCCTGGCAGCAGCCGGGGCGGGGCCGGGTGTCAGGGCGGGGCCTCTGCTCCAGCTGCTCGCTGTTCCCGCGTGGGGCGCAGGCAGGTCCCCACCGGCCGCACCGCCTCCGCCTCCGGGCGGCTGGGACGCCTGGGACCACAGGTGGGTGTGGGCCACACCGCAGCTGGGCCTTCGCTACCAGACGCGGCACCGCACCGGTGGGTGCATGGGGGTGCCGCGCGCACAGTGGAACGCGCTGGCGAAGGCGTCCAGGTTCTGCAGGGAGCCCAGCACCCTGCAGGCAGACGGAGGGTCTAAGAGTGCCGGCCAGGAGGGGGCGAGGGGGTGTGGGGGCACGGGGGGCACCTGCCTGTACTTCAGGGGGCTGTGGACGTCAGTCTTGATGGACTGGACCGCGAACTCAGGCCGGTAGGACCCGCACCACACCTGTGAGCACAGCAGGGGCACAGCTGGGGGACTGGGAAAGAGGAGGCGAGGCTCTGGGTGGGGGGGTCGGCCTGCCCGAGCAGACCAGGCGTTCGAGGGGACCCCGGCAGATGTGGCGGGCCTGGCCGGGGGTCGGGGGGGCGGGAAGCCAGCAGTTTCCCGCCCGCCTGCCATCCTGGGCCTCTGCTGACCGTCCCCAGCCTCGGCCCCTCTCCTGTCCGCTTCCTCCTGGAAGCCTCCCAGGCCCGTTAGTTCTGGTTTGTGCCTGGCTTGCTGCCCCCTATGTCCCCTGCTGTGGGGGCCCCCCAAAGACTCGGGTGGGGAGGCACTTTGCGGGCAGGTGAGAAGGGTCCTCGTGGCTCCTACCTGCGCGAAGCTGATGAAGAAGATCTGGTCGAAGGTCAGTTCCAGCCCTGGCAGCTGCTGGTCCCTGCCGCCTTCCGCTCTCCACTTCAGGTACGCCTGCGGGGCCCGACCGGGGGCTGGGCACCGACCGGGGGCTGGGCCCAAGCCTGCCTCCCGTCTGGGGCCCCGCTGCCTGGCCAGAACGGAGGTCTGGCTCCAAGGCCTGCCCGGTGCGCATCCTGCCTCCGCAGCTTGGGTCCCCTCGAGCACCCCAGGGAGGGTGCTCAGCTGGCCGCCTACACAGGCCAGGCTCTGCAGGGGCTCCCTGCCCAGGCAGCCCCCACAGGGCACCCACCTAGCGTGAGCTCCTGACACCCACAAGGTGCCAGGATGCACCTGGGCTTGGGCAGAGGGCAGCTCCTGTCAGCCTGAGGGCCCTGTCCCCACCTCCTGGACCCACCTTGTACGCCTGCCGCACCCCTCCGTTGTCAGCGATGTTCTCCCCAAGGGTGCTGAACCCGTTCACCTGCGTGCGGGGGACAGGACAGCGGGCAGCAGGCCTGGCCCCCTGCCCCGCCCTCCACCCTGGGGGGCCACGGCTGCAGTGCAGTCCAAGCCCTGGCAGGCGCCGGGGCGCCGGGCTGTCTGGCTCACATTTTGCCGCTCCGCCAGATCCCAGGAGTAGTTCCCGTACTGGGAGATCATGCACTCTGACCTCTGCTGGAAGTGCTGTGCAGAGAAGTTGCTCCACCAGTCCAGCATGTTGCCGTCCTTGTCGAAGTTCCGGCCTGGGCGGGGGCAAGGTGGGCAGTCCGTGTGGCCCTGCCCACGCAGCCTGGGCCTCTCCTGCCCATCTGCCAGGAACCCCCACGTCTGAGCCCCCGTTTGTGAGCAGTGGATGGGCCCCAAAGGGCCCCGGCCTGCTCCGAGGGGTCGGCACATTGGCACGGGACAAGGGCTCAGGCCCTGGGAGAGAGAGGCTGCCGTGGTCTCCCACGCCACCCTTGGGGTTAGGGCCTAGGGTCTCAGGTCCCAGGGACCCAGAGGCACTGTGGTCCAATGACCCTTCCTGGTCCTGGGACATGGGACTGCCCTCGGCAGGCACCCACGGTCAAGCTCTCCAGGTGACCAGCTTCTCTGGGTTGCAGCCACAGACCCTGTGCCTAGTGACAGGCCATTGGAAGCAGGCTGGGTGGCCCTGCCCAGAGGAAAGAGGTCAGAATATGGGGTCAGCACGGGGCCGTGCTGGAGGCTGCTGGCTGCCCCGGAATGACCCTGGGCTGGGCTCCGTGCTGGGCCAGGACGGGGAGCTCAACCATGCCCTGGGCGGTGCCGCTGTCCCCACCGGGCCCTGAGTAGGGGGTGGAAAATGGGTGGGGTCGGGATCAGGCCCTCCAGCGCTGTGTCTCCAGCCAGGGGCTGGGCCTGCCATTCCCCTCTGGGGACCTGGCAAGTCCTTCCCATGTTCTGGGCCTTGGTGTCCCCACCTAATCACAAAAGGGCTGGGTGACCCACCCCAGGGCCTTCTCCCGGGGTCCGGACTGGTCCCTCAGTCCCCTTCTGAACCTGCCGCTCCGTGGTGGGGCTGTGGCTCTGACCCCACGGCAGCCCCTTACCATTGTCGTCAAAGCCGTGGGTGATCTCGTGCCCGATCACCATCCCAATGCCCCCAAAGTTCAAGGCCTGTGGCTGCTCCTTGCTGAAGAAGGGGGGTTGGAGGATCCCTGCGGGGAACACTGCACAGTGGCCGTGGCAGGGGGTGGGGTGGGGACAGAGGATGAGCTGTGAGTGAGCGCGCCTCCGGTGTGCCAGGACCTCTGGGGTCCTGCTGTCTAACCCCACAGCCTGGGAGGTGGGGGTCATGACGCCCGCCCCCATTTCAGAGGAGGACGCAGAGGCTCAGAGCCCAGGGGCAGGGCTTGGGTGTGGCGGGTCCGGGACCCCAGTCCCGGCACCTTTTTATGCTGTCTTCCGGGACAGGGTCTGCTACCCCACCCTCTAAAAGCCTCCCCTCCCTAAACCCCAACACCCGTGGAGCAGGAGAGGGGCATGGGGTGGGGACAGGGTGAAGCTCCTACAGGTCGGAGAGGTGGCACCTTCTCCGCTTCAGACACCGGGCCGGGGGCACCCCCAGGAGGAAGAGTGGGGCCGCCGAGGCTCACCTCTGGCTTTAGAGGGGCAAGCGGGGACGGGCCGTACCGATCTGGTTCCGGTTTGGAGAGTAGAACGCGTTGACCACGGCAGCCCCGATGATCCAGCTGGGAGAAGGGAGCTGGTCACGCGCAGTCCTCGCCTCCAGCGACCCTCCCTCCGGGCCACTCACTGGGCCATCCAGAGCCTGCCCCCCGAGGGCCCAGGCCACAGCGGCCACGCACTCACTGCCGAGAGCCGGGGCGGGGTCCCGGCCAGTCCAGACATCTGGTGCCTTGCTTGGCCCAGCCCAGGAAAGCAGGGAGGCTCGGGGCCGGTGTCCCGCCCCCCACCATCCGTGCTGCCCCCACTCACAGGTTCTGGTCCACTTTCTTCCGCAGCTTCTTGAGGCTCCGCTGGGCACCGACCTTGAGGCTCTGCAAGCCGTTCTCAAAGTACAGGTGCTCTGAGAAGTTCAGCTATGGGAGAGGGGCCGTCAGTGCTGGGGTCAAGGGCGGCGGGGGACTGGTCTTGGGACTTGCTGGGCAGCCCTGCCCATGGCTGACAGGCCCTGGGTGCAGAGGGATGGCAGGTGTCGGCGTGGGCAACCCTGACTCTGCACATTGACGCATCTCTGAGCAAGCTCCTTTGCCCCTGGGGCCTCAGTATCCCCATTTGTAACAGGGTGATGCTAGAGCAGCCCCAGTGAGGTAGCTAATTATTGAGAGAGCTCCCTCTTCCCACCCCAGGTTACCAAGGGCCCGAGGTCCCGGGGCTGGCTCATGGGCAGATGGGGCTGGGCGAGGAGACAGGGCGGGGCGCGGGAGGGCTTTTGGGGGCCCTGGGCCGGGGTGGGGCACACCTTGGAATACTCCTCGTCCAGGCGTTTGCTCCTCTTGTCCAGAATGTAGTCAGGGTACCCGATCTGCACCCTGATGCTCGTGGCCTGACGAAGGGAGGGGACGGTCCACGTCGGCCCCACTGCGGGCATCCCGGTTGTGCCCTCGCCGTGTGGGGAAGGGACTAAGGGACTTGTCCCCCCCACAGGCTGTGGGGGAGGGTTAATGGGGTGCGGACAGGTTCAGCCCTAGGCCAGGGTTTGCATCCAATGGCTGCCGGGGGGCTCGGGGGGGCTGGGCATGTCGCTTGACTGGTGTCACACCAGCCTAGGGGGTCTCCTGTGGGTGCTGCTGGCCTCACTCCTGGGCACCCTGCTCCCCGAGGCCTTGGTCTACTTGCCCACTCTCAGGGCGCTGGGGGGGGGGGGCTCCCAGGCTTGGCTCCCGGGCCCGTCTCTGCCCATGGGCCCCTCCTGTAGAGTGAGCGTGCAGGCCATCATGGCCCGCCCCGCCCTGCGGCCGCCCCCTCCTGTCTGCCAGCAGCCCTGACCTCCGCCCTCCGGCGTCCTGCCCACCTTCTCCTGGGCCTTCTGCTTGGTGACCTTGTCCATCCAGCTCAGCTCGTCCAGGGTCTCCACGAACGCTGCCTGCACCTTGTCAACAAGCTCTTGGACCTGCGGAGCGCAACCCACGGCTCGGCTGACCGGCCCCGGGGTCACTGCAGGGCTCTGGCCCACAGCCTGGCCGGAGCTGCCGCCTGCTCCGGAGATGGTGTTGGGGTACGGGGTGACCCTCCTGGGACAGGGTCCCTACTGCCGTTCTTTGTCCTGGGGGCCTGGGGCCCCCTGCCTCTGGACACACAGAACCCATTCCCAGGCAGCCTGGCTGGGGGCCGTAAGCCCCTGACGGTCAAGGTTCCCCCTGGCCTCCCCCAGCCAGCACCAGGGCGAAGGTGTGCCCCCAACTCCCAACACAACGGTGGTGCTGCTGCGGGGCACGCAGGATCCCCGCTCTGGGAGCTCTGAATTACAGTGCCCCCTAGTGGCGATGCACCCTGCCCACCCCCACCCCGCTGCCACGCCACGCGCACGGGGCTGCGTCCCCGTGGGGCCCTGTGTCACATCAGGGCGGCGCGGAGCACCCACCACGTCCTTGCTGTCTCTAGAGAAGGCCTCCCTGACGTACAGGGAGCCGACGGCGCTCTCCATGTTGCTGTTGACGTAGCTGACGCACTCCCGCCAGCGCGCCTCCTCCTTGGTGTTGCCGTACAGCACCTGGAAGCCGTTCATTCGTTCGTGCGCCCGTCCGTTCGTGCCGCTGCATTTGCTGACATTTACTTCCCCACAGTCGGCCTCGGGGCGCCCAGGGGCCGGCGGGGGACACGGGGTGAACTCAAGAGATTGGCCTCGAGTGCTGGGCACGGGCGTGGGGAGGGCGGATTGTGCCCTTTTGAGGGAGGGGCCCCAACCCAGGCAGGGGGCTGGGGGATGGGGCGACCTGCTCAGCCTGGAGCTCCTCATCCCCTGTCCTTGCCGCCCTGGCCCGGCTGTGTGGCCAAACTCTGCCCTCCGGGACGGCAGCTCCGTCCCCCGGCCGGCAGCGACTCCGGAGGGACCCTGGGGACCACGCCTGCTCGGCTACCAACTCTTCGGGCCCCTTTTTTCTTATCACCCAAGTGGTCATGAGGACGTCTTCATGAGGACGTCTGCCCATCTGTCCCCAGGGGCGGCAGGGCACAAGATGGAAATGTACCCGCGTGAGATTCCTGGCCCCCAGTCTTGGCTGGCCCAGAGTGCCGAGAAGCGTCTGCCCTACGTGCCAGGACTGCGGAGTTTCCTGCCCCTGGAGAAGCCGGTGTAACCCTTTCCGTATCAGAGTTCTGGGACTCATCTCCACCCCTGATGCTGGGCTAGTCTCCAGCCCAACATGTCCGCGCAGGGGCCCCGACTGCCCCCAACCTGCCGGGACCCTGCGGCAGCAGAGGGCCTCCACCCAGGCCATTGCTCTGCAGAGAACTGCAGAGTGCCCCCCGCCCCTGCCCCGTGCCGTCAGCATGGACACCTCGCCCATCTGTCATCTCCTGAAGCCAGGTACACCCAATGCCACCTCCACCCTGACCCCACCACCCTCAGAGGTCATTGTCCCAGAACAGCCACCATGACCACCGGGCCCCCTGCCTCCATTCTCCCCCCAGCAGCCCAGCATGGCCACAGCAACCGCACGAGCGGGACATCACACTGCATGGTTCCCGACCTTGGCGCCCCTCGGCCCCGCCTGTGCGCCTGTGCTCTGCCTGGGCCCAGAGGGCAGCCCTGTCTCCCTCCTGAACCTCATCTCCTGCCCCCAAGTGCCTCGCCGCCTCCATTTCTGCCCCCCGGGAATCTGCCCCGTCTCTTCATTTTTAGCTCATCCATGCCCTGAGGTGTCCAGCCTCCCCCCGCCTTGGAGAGCCTGCCCAGCCCTCGTCCCTGCCCTCCTGTCAGACTTGTGGGTTGTAGGACAGCAGACCTCCAGCTTGTTCACTGCCCCACTGCCCCAAGTGGGCAGGTGCCTCCTCGGCCTCCTCCAGGGCTCTGACCCCATGACCTCGGCCCCGGCAGGAGCTCAGTATCATAAACCGACTGAGGGAGTGGCGGGTGGGCTCCGGGCCAGGGCCGCAGCCCGCCACGGGGTCTCACGCACTGTGTGGTAGCTGGCGCGCGCGTCCCTGTACCGCCGGCTCAGGCTGCTAATGCGGTCCAGCACCAGGCGCCAGGCCAGGTAGTTCTGCACGGTCCTGCGGACGGGAACGGCGGGGGCGGACAAGTTGTGTGAATGGTATTTGCCCGGGGCGGGGGGATACGGCTGATGGGTCCTTGGTCAGCAGGCTCTACCCAACACAGAGCGTCCAGGGTGGTGGAGAAAACCTCCAGAACATTCCCCCGGACAGAGTCTGCCTGGCCCTGGATGTCTGAGGTGCTCAAGGAGGGGTTCGTGTGCCTAACGGGAGGCTCCACCGGCCAATAACCTCCCCGCACCCTCGTGCCTCATTCCTCAGGCCTCTCTCCTGGGAGGAGGTGCTGTGGGGGAGGGGACAGAGCAGGGGCATGGATGCGGAGCCCTCAGGGGACCTTCCCTGGGCTTCACCTGGCCGAGAAGACACCGATGATGCCCTCGAGGTTCTGGAGGTAGGGGATGCCGTAGACCACCACCTCCTCGTTCGGCTGTAGCTTGATCTTGACAGAGGACAGCACGGACTGTATGAAGAGGGTCCAGTTAAATCCCTGGGGGCGGAGAGGGGGAGCGAGCTGGGCACCGTGCCCGGGCATCCGAGACCCCTAGCCCCCACCAAAGAATAGCCGAAAAGCTGGAGAAGGTGCGGACACTCAGAGTCAGGACAAAGGTGGGTGACATCACTACAGAGCCTACGGACGGGGAAGCGGGTAGGCAGGCCGGTGAACTCGAAAACTGAAGTGTGATGGAAAGGTTCCCGGAAACACGCAGCTGAATGAACACGGTTACAGAAGAAATTGAAAACACCAACGGTGCCATGTGTGACAAACCGACGTCTGCGGTGCCTTGGCGCTAGGCTGGGGGCCCAGCCAGTTCAAGAGAAGAATGCGATGAAGCCGGTGGGGCTTGAAAGGGAAGAAAGACAACTTCGCGCCAAGGGTGTGATTTCTGCACGAAACACACGCTCAGAAAGGGCCTGCGGGGCGTTGGATCGAATGCGAGCCTCGAGTAAAATTGCCGTGTGCAGGATCAGGATTTCAGCGGCAGAGTGACTACGCTGCCAAACGACACCATTTACGATCATATGAAGGAACAAATGATTACATCTCATGGAAGACGTGGAAGGCCTTGAAACAGGAAACTCTAAAAGCCACCGAGCGAAATAACAGAAAACATAAGCACAAGGAAATGTCTGTGAGGTTCACAGATTGGAAGACTCAACAGTCAAGGGGTCTGTTCCCCCCACACTGATCCTTAGAGTCAGAGCAGCCCCCGTCGAAACCTCCGCAGGCTTACGGGCGCGGTTGGCAGGCTGACTCTGCGTTTTGAAAGAAAATGCAAGAGCCAAGAACAGTCAAGAGGACTAGGAAGGACAAGAGAGTCAGATGTGCTGTGGTGAACACAGAAGTGCCCGCGGCTGTGGCGGCGGGGGAGGGGCGGCCCGTGGCAGACGGAGAGGCCCAGGGAACAGCACGTTCAGGCGCACACGCGGGATGACGTGCACGTACATGCGGACGTGCCACGTAACACACACAGACATTTGGTTTTAAGCAGAGATGGCAGCAGAGCGGTGGCAGGGGGGCACTTCTTTTCAATAAATAGGGTTGCATCACCCAGACACCAGCGCGGAAGGAAGGAAACGGTTTCTGTGTCGCACTCTGTTAAAAATAAACTCCAGACTGACGGTAGACTCAAAAATAAACTCCAGCCGCCTTGGCGGGCGCAGTGGGGAGGGACAAAGATTTCTCAAGCAAAACACAAAGAACACTGGCCATGAAGGGCAGGTGGCTCTGCCCCTGGGAAGTCAATTAACTGGACAATTTTAAACCTCTGGCCTTGGGTGTACTCCCGCCTCCTCCCCCTGACTTTGGGTCTGTCCTGGCCCGTGCCCTCTGCCCTCTGACCTGGCAGCAGCTGTCAGTGGCTAGAATGACACTTCTGCCCCCATTTCCGTAGGAGGATGCCCCTCCAGCGCTCAGCCCATGGCGAGGGGAGGGCCCAAGGGTCTTGCGTGGGGTCCCTCTGTCAGGGGTGGGTGGGACCGTGGGTGGGCAGAGTCTTGCTGGGGTTCAGAGCGGGACTATGGTGGGGCCTCCCCAGCTCGGTCAAGTCAGCAAACTCTCCCAGCCTGTTTTCTGCTCAGAAACCAGTCATCACAGCAGCCACCTCGTGGCCAGAGTGGCCCCTGCTGCAGCCGGCCTGGTCGATACCTGCTGTCCCAGTGGGGAAACATCCCTGTTTGGTGGCCCAGTTACAGGGGCCCCTGCTTAGGGTGGTGAGTATTTCTGAGGCTTAAATGAGAGAGGCAGGGAGGCCTGGGCCCCGCGTCTGCCCCCTCGGCGGCCTCCTCCCGCCACAGCCAGGCGCCACATGGCTCCATCACCCCCGCCACACTCCCCATCCCCGCCCGGACGCACCTTCAGGTCGAACTTGTCCTGGAGCTCCCGCATCCTCATCCTGTTGTACAGGGCAGTGACGTCATGCCTCTCTTCCTGGGGGACCGTGGCCTGCATGGGGGGGCAGGCGATGATGGACAACAGGGGTGATGGCCAGGGCCCAGGCGTGTCCCCGTCCTGCACCCTCCACCTGTGGGCCTGGCCTCACGTTCGCCAGCTGCGTCTCCAGGTCCAGCACCTGCACCATGTCCTGCCGCACCAGGTAGCTGTCCTCGGGCAGGCTCGCGTCCCCCCGCAGCATGGCGGCCACGGACACCATGAACTGCAGGTAGGCTTCGCGCACCTGGGCCAAAGGACGCAGGATGGAGTCCAGTGGCCTGGGCCACCTTGGACCCCATGGAACTCTCGGTGGGGTGGGGGTGGGCCTATGACACGGAGCAGGCTCCCAGGATACTTGTCGGCCAACCTTGGCCAGCAGGCCACGGCGGCACTGAGGGGCGCTGCCGACGGTCACGCCCTCCCAGGCCAGGCGTGCGGCTGCTGCCCGCACCCTCCAACAGGCTGGCCCATGGGTGGCCATGCCTGCTTCCCAGACCAGGTCCTGTGCCCCGGCAGCTCAGGGCTGAGCGCCCCATTCCCTGAGCTTCCGCAGCACCCGGGGGCCCATGCTGCGGGGCTGCCCGGTTGGCCCACGGCAGGCGCTCGGTAAATGGAGGCCAGGTACCGTCGTTAAGGGTGGGCCGCCCTAGCCACGCTTGCCCCGGCCTGGGGCTCGGGAACTGGGCCCTGTCGTCGCCTTTGGCCCTGTCCCGGTGGGCTCTCTCCATTGTCTGGGGGCCACCACAGCTGCCCGGCCTGCTCTGGGGCTGCCAGGTGGGAGCCTTGTCCCGTAGCCCCAAGCCTGCTGCTCTGAGGGGCCCGCTCGTTGGTGCCGCAGCCCCAGGATCTCCCTCCACGACTCCTCCGGGTCACGCTCGACTTTCCTCCTGGCCGCCTCTACCTGCCGTGGCCACGTCAGGCCCCGCCTCTCAGCTTTCTGCTCCCTGTCCCCGCTGGCCCTGGCCCCGCCTGCCTCCCCACTGGGTGGCTCCCTGGCTCCTCTGGGGGCAGGAGCAGAGGGGTCGAGGGAGCAGCTCCGTGCAGGAAGCCAGTGGTGTGAGGGGCCTGGCGGGCTGAGCTTATCCCTGAGGGTTAGGGACACGCCCGACCATGGTGACAAAGCTCGTCCCTAGCCCACAGCGCCAGGCTCCGCCCACGCAGGTGCTCACGAAGGCTGCCTGGCTGTAGGACATGCAGGGGAGCTGCGCCCAGGTGAGCCCTGAAGCGACAGCAGAGGGGGCCCGGGTGGGAGGGGCCCGGGGCACCAGGCCTGGCCCGGACTCACCTTCTCGTTGCTGCCCCTCTGGAAATAGTACTCTCGGGACGGCATGCCCAAGGTGGGCTGGTCTATCTGGAGACACAGAGGGTGTGAACCTTGGCCAGGCGTCAGGGGCTCCCACAGCCTGGCTGAGCGCTCTCCCCTCCCCAGGACCCAGAGGCGGGGCGATGCGGGGGGCGGGCGGGTGCCCTGGTGTCCGAATCTCGCTTGGGGAGTGATGGGCAGGGGGCCGCCGGGACTGGACGGCTGGGTGGGCCGAGGGGCGCGTGCGCCTGTGGCCCTCACCCTCCCGCGGGGTCCTTCCCGGCCTTCTGGCCGAGGCCCGCAGTGGCTCTCTGAGGTCAGGAGAGCTGCCCAGGTGCCAAGGGACTGAACAACTGGTCCTGAGAACCTGCCTAGCACACGGGCCTCTGATCAGGATGGGGGTCATTGGCTGCCCGTCCCCCAGACCGCGGACCTGGACCAGAGCAGGGCCTTGGAACACGCCCCGGGCTCACGTGCCGCTCTGGCCGTGACCCCGGCCATCAGCCCACTGTGCTGTGAGAGCCCCCCACCCCCGCCCCCCACGTGGCTCATACGTAGATGATATGTCGGCTGGAGTCCTGGTCATCGGTCCAGACGAAGAGGTCAATGAGGACACGTTTGTTGAACTGTGAGTTCATGATGGCCAACTGCTGTTCCAGCTCCCAGCTGGGGCCTGGGGAGTCAGCACCCCAGCTGGAGAACGCCCGGGCCTCTGGGTCCCAGCCCAGCCACTCGGCGTACGGTTGATCCCGGCCTCCTAAGCCCAGACCTCAAGGGGTGCAGGGGATGCCTGCATGGCTCACGTGTAGGCCTAGGGGCTGGGGGACGTGGGGGACGTGGGGGACATGGGGGACGTGCTTCTCCACAGGGCGCATCTGGGCCTTGGGAGTGGCTGTGTATGCTGGGGGTCACCAGCCCTACGTGTCCCCGGAGTGCCAAGAGCAGAGGCCACTCTTGGAACTGGGAGCCCTGGGTCCCCAGGCCTGGGTCTGGGAGATGAGCCTTTCCCAGGGGCCTGGAAGAGATGCCCCTCTTCCGAGCTGGGGGAACAGCCCCAGGGAGACTGCGCACTGCTGGTGCTAAGTCCCCAGCCTGGGCCTGGAAGGCCTCGGCCCCAAGGGGCCCTAAGCCCAGGGTCCCTTGCCTGGGTGAGCTGCCCCAGCCCTGGCCTCACCTACAGTGTCGTTCCACCTGTCCGTGGCCACTGGCCAGCCTCCCACTGCTTCCAAGACATCCAGCAGTGGCTGAGAGTCTCGCTTCTCTATGATACCTGGGAGAGCACAGAGTGGGTGGCCACTCACCCAGACGCCGGGGCGGTGACACCACGGCCACACAGACCTGTGGGGATGCCGTATGGCCGGTGGCCAGCCTGCCCCTCCCGTCAGAGTCTGCAGCGCAGAACACAGAAGAGACTGGAAGTAGCGGAGGTGGGATGTGGGTGTGAAAGGGGCTGCGGGCGGCCGACATCGCATAGGTGCCCCTGGACAAGGAGGCCGGGAGCGGGGCACCAGCCTGGAGCTGCAAGCAGGCCAGCGGTGGCAGGCGAGCCAGTCTGAGGGGGGCCTGTGGCCAGGCGCGGGCAGGGCTTCCAGCTGCCTTGGGCACCCCGGGGGGAGGGGCCCCACCTGGGGTGGGCGGAACACCGGGCAGGCTGTGAAGGACCGCTTCTCCCGGGCAGCAGGGAGCTGGCGGGAAGCCTAGGACAACCTGGCTCAGAGACAAGGGGAAGGTGGGGACACAGAGTGTGGAGGCGAAGGGAGATGCCCGTGGGGAGACCACAGGGGAGTTGGGTGGGCAGGGGAGGGGGAGCCTCGTGGGGGATGGGCCTGGGAAGCTCGGGGGCGCTGATGTCGGGCGGCTGGTGTCTGCCTGATGGGTTAGGGGCGCCCTCGGCTCTGGCCGACCCTGTTGGGAGCGGGCGCAGAACTTAGGGAGCGGCCAGTGACCGATGGGGCCCTGTGGGGTGGCTGCCCGAGAAGACGGACCGGCTCCCTGGCAGAGGCTGTGGCACAGACTTGGATTTTTGTATGCGTCCCGGCCACTGTCCTTTTGTGTATTCCCTCTCGGGCCAGAAATCCCAAATGGCGGCCAACACGGGGAGCCCCTTTCCCCTGGCAGGGCCTGGCCAGGCTGGACAAACAGACCTGCCACTTCCACAGGGGCAGGAGGTGAGCCCGGGCCTGTGCAAGCGAGGGACTCAAGGAGGCACCCCCAGACAGCTGGGGTCCCAGTGAGAAAGCAGCCTGCCCTCCAGGAGCCCCCGGAACACAGCTGGCCCTGAACCACGGCGGCAAGAAGCAGGAATCCAGCCGCCAGCGCCTCTGTCCCCGCAGCGGGGTTTGCGAGCCCCTGAGCAGGGGCCTCATGGGACAGAGGCCGAAGGCACCCCGAGTGTGTAAGTCCTCGCCATCGGAACCGAAGCACAGAGGACTCCTGCAGTGCACCCCACCACACATGCGCGCGCACACCTACGCATCTACACACATGTACCTGCACATACACACATATTCATGCACACCTCCCCCCCCCACACTCTTTCTTGACCAGACTTCGGTCAGGCTCCCCGGCTGTCTCTGGGGCCCATTCGAACACCCCCTCATGAAACCCAGTCGGCAGGAACCCTGCTGAACTCCCGTCCTCTGTATCTGTCAGGGTCCCCTCCCCGCACTGTCCCCAGGCTGTGCCTAGCCACCCAGCCCGCCTTCTGAACGTTAGGTTGGTTTTGCCAGAATCGCTCGCTCCTGGCGGATCCTGCGGGGAATTTTCCATCCACTCCCGAGACCTGCTCCTTGGCTGCACAGTCCCCACTGGCCTGCTTGGTACCCAGTTGAGCCCACCTCCCCTGCCCCCACAAAACCCGACGCCGGTGGTCCCACGCCTGCCAGAGGGCCCTGAACCGTCTGCCTGTCCAGCTTCAACAAGTGTCAGGAGTGAATTTTTCTTTAACACCCATTCATGTACACACACACACGTACACCTACAGACGTGTGCACACACGTGTATACGAGGGGGGGGACCCAAAACCCGGAATTTATTTATACAAAATTGTGTATTTATTCTCACACGCTTAAACTTCAGTCTCCTCCCAAGTGCTCTCCATCTGAAGCAACACACCTGTCAAGACCGCGTCCCCACTGCTCAGGGCAGTTTTCGAATGTGTCCACTTGGATGCTTTTTACTGCTTCTGCCGCTTTTAGTTTCACCTTTTCCACGTTGGCAAAATGTTTCCCTTTGGGGACTTTTCATCCGGGGAAACAAAAAAAAAGTGGCTCGGGGTGAGATCTGGTGAAGAGGGAGGGTGGGGCACAGGGGTCCTGCCGGTTTTGGCCAAAAACTGCTGAGCACTGAGTGCGGTGCGGGTAGGTGCGCCCGTACATCACCCATCGTGAAATGGGCAAACGCGATGAGTCTTCCAAAAAAAAAAAATTCACTGAAGCTGAACACAGCCTCTCACAACAATGCCGGCTGGTGCACTGATCCAGATGGGCTCCTAGAACACTCTCACCGAGTAGGAGGAGTCTGGCCTACAAGGGGCTGCCCTCCAGGAAGTAATTCTGGTTTTTGGGGAGGTCCCCCTTCGTATACGCATATACGTTCTCACATATACATGTGTACGGACACACAGACACAGGCACACAGACACGTGCACACACACTTTCCCTGGGCTCCCAGCCAGGCCCCTCACCATCTCCCTCTCGCCCGAACAGGGTGTGGCCTGTGCTGGCGTCAGGGTGTGAGCGGGGTCGTGGTCAGCTGGCAGTAAGTCTGTGCCCCTCCGGGAAGCCTGGGCACAGTGGCCAGCTGGGCGGGAGACACAGCCCACAGCCTTTCTGGTTGGAGTCCCGAGAGGCACCCGTGTCACCACCCATGTCACTGTGCTATGTACGCCGGGGGGGCCCGGCCCCTGGAGCTAGAGCGGGAGCCGGGGGCAGCCGCACCCCACTCACTCTCGTTCATGCAGGAGCGGTATAGCATCTTCGCCTTCTGCACAGCCGGCCGGTCCTCGGCGGTGGTGTTCTCCAGCACCCCTGTGGGCCCAGGAGAAAGCTGGACAGAGGCCTGAGGGGGCGTCTGGGGGGACCAGGTCCAAGGTCCCCATGCTCCCACTGGCCTCAGTGACAGGTGGCCTCTATGCCCCCTGCTGGGCCTCTATCCCAGGGGGTCCCCTCTGCCGTGCCCCGGGACAGAGGCGGGCTCTGCGGGCTGTCCCTGTGGGCCTGCTGCTGACCTTGAGTGGGGCAGGTGCTCACCCTTGAGGATGACCTCCAGCTCATCTCGCAGGATGTCGAAGACGCTGTACCGGGAGTTGGTCTCCGGGACGACCTGGCGCCGCAGCCAGCCCCCACAAGCGTACTGGTAGAAGTCGTCACAGGGCTCCTTGGATGGGTCCATGCTCTGGAGGATCCTGGCGGCTGCCCGTCCCCAGGGGGTGAAGAGGAAGAGGGGAGGCGTGGCTGCAGGCCCCTGACACATTAGTCACCCTCTCCGAGCCTCAGGGGCGTTGGAAGCCGGGGATTCACTTCTAGAGCCATCATGTAGAAGCCACATGGCCTTGAGCCCCCCGCTGTGACCTCTCTTTAAATTCAGGGAACCGGTACCGGTAGTTCGGGCAGTGGGGGCTGGGGGCTGAGACTGCGGGCTCACGGGAGTGCTGGGCGGGTGACCCTGCTCTGCCCCTGGAGCCCTGTGTCCCCGGGATGGGAGGAGGGGCAGCTCTCACCCACCGCCCACCAACAGGGGGCAGTCTTCTGTTAGAGGAGGCGGCTTTGTCACTGGAGCCCCAGGAGCCAGAGCAGGCAGGGACAGCGAGACCCTGCTCTTGGCTGACCACTCTCAGCCGTGGCGGCCGGGCTGGACCCCCCAGGACCCCCAGGACCCTGTTCCATTTGGCGGGGGCCTCCCATGGAGCACCAGCAGGAGCACCCATGGCCCCCACGTTTTTCCCCTGGTGTTTCCTCACACCATTCTCACTGTTCTTTTGTTTTTTTGCAACGGGCACCATGTGACCCCCAATTTTAAGAGCAATTCCTGGGAGAAAACCTGGCCGAGGACGCACCATCGTACGACCTCTCAGCTCCAGCTGCAGGGTCCCGTCAGACCAGGGGCTTCCGGGAGGGGAAGGGGGTGCGGAGGCGAAAATGGAGAGCAGGGCCCCACCCTCGGCCGCCGCAGAGGCAGCGTCGCCTGGCCTGCAGGGACAGTACCCTCCCAGGCTGCTCCCCTCGGCCCGGAGCTGGGCCTGTGCCAGCACCACTGCCTGCAGCAGCTGCAGCCGCGGGGCAGGGCCGAGGAAGGCGTGGAGGGAGGGGCTCACCTGCTATCACGCAGCCGGGGGCCGTGCAGATTTTGTTCCCCCTGGACTCTCTGACAGCTGCGGGCAAGGAGCGCAGTGAGCCCCAGAGGTGGGGTGTGCCCGTGGGAGCAGGTGGGGAGCTGGCGGGGTGGGGCGCGCAGGGGTGGGGGGGCCTGGCCTCCACACCACCTCCAGTCCCTGAGGGTGGGCCAGCCGGGCACCCTGAGGGCGATTCCGGAGGGCGGCACCTGTCCTCCCCAGGTGGCCCAGGCCCGAGGCCTTGAATGGGGTGAGCCCTGCTCTGACTGACCCCTGCTGCCCCAGGCCCCAGGGCTGAGGTCGGCCTGATGCCTCCCTGCCTGTCCGCGCCGCCAGCCCCGCTCCATCGGGGGTCAGCTCCTTTGGGCGGCCCGCTCTGCACACCAGGATCCCCAGGCCGGCCTCCCCCACCCCCCTCCAGCTGGTTGTATCACTGCATCCCTGCTGGGCTTCAGGGGCAGCACCAGTCTTGGGGACAGCTGACTCCTGCCGGCTCCCTGCGCTTGGGGAGCCCCCTGCCTCTGGCCACTGTCCCCGTTTCCCACAGGACCCTGGGTGTCCCCGGCAGGGCCCGCGCGTGCACTGCCGCATACCCTGGCCCTGCAGAGGACACGGCCCAGCCAAGGCTCCCCACCCGTCCCCCCAGGCCCGGGCCCAGGCCTTCCTGGGCGTGTCTGGTGGGGAGGGCGAGGCTACCTCGGGGTTCTCGAGCTACAGGGCTCTTCTCTTCCCAGGAGAAGCATGGCCATCTGGGAAGGGGCGGCAGCTGCTTCCCTGGGGAGAAACACAGCGCTCGGCTCCAGTCCCCAGCCTCTTGCACCCAGGCACCCTGGGGACTGCTTGGGGAACGCTGCCCTTCTTCTCAGTGCTGGGGCCCCGGGGGTGTTCCTGGGACCCCCTGCACAAGGCCACCCCCTCCCCTCTGTCATGAGGGCCCGTCACCAGGGTCCCGACACACAGGGGCCCCAGGGGAGCTCGTCTCTGTATGGGAGGGGGTGGGGGCCCCCCGGCTTGCCAGCCCCAGTCGCAGGGCCCCGCACCCTGGGCGCCCCGATCTTCCGGGGCTCAGTGTCCCCTTTTTCCCTCAGACTTCCTCTTCCACCTGATGGTCCTGAGCCACCCCCACGCAAGGTGGGCAGCTCTGGGGGTCCGACCACTTTCTGGCCCATTGGCCACCCTTGGCTGTTGAACGTGCAAAGCCACCCCCACCCTCACCCTCCCAGGGAGCAGGGCTGGGCCAGATCAGGGCTGCAGGTGGGGCTGGGTCCTGGGTCAGCCCTGGCCACACCGTCTGCAGAGACGTGGGCAGCCCTGAAAATACCAGGCAGGCCCTGGGTCGGGGGGCTCTTGTTCTGCCATGTGTTGCTCTTTCCATCAGTCCCCTGCCCACCCCCTCATCTGAAATTTACTGGTCACTGTAAGCCGGCCCGGCGCTGGGCCCTGGGGAGTCTGACCTGGGCCTGCCCTCAGGGAGCGCCCAGCGCCGCCGAAGCGGGAGGGGGAGCAGCGTGTGCAGACCCGGCCAGATGCGCAGGGGTAACGGGCGTGCGCCCAGCTGCCCCGCGCGTCTGCTCCTCTCAGTAGCCCAGAGCCGTGGGACAAGAGGCTGGATGGGGGCCTCCAAGGCCGCCCCTCCGCCGGCACGGGCTCTGTGGGATGGCGAGTGGGGCTGGGGCACCTGGCCACGGCCACCGGTCCCTGCGCGAGGACCGGTGTGAGGCCGCGGGGTGCTCGGGCGCCGCCCACCGGTCTTTCCCCATGTGACCTCTCCCGAGCGCAGGGTGGCAGTGCCTGGCCGCAGGGGCGGGGCGGGAAAGCCGGGAGAAACCTTCCCGTGTGACGGAGCGGGCCACTGTGGCCCGTTACCAAGAAGGACCCCCAAAGAGCCCAAAGACTTGGTCAGCGGTTGTCAGAATTAGCGACCGAGGTATTTAAAACGACCGTGGTAATTAAGTGAAGGGCTCTTGGGCAAAAGATGGAAACACGTATAGATAGATACATGAAAAGCTTCTCAGGCAAATGGAAACGATAAAAAGCTGAATGTAAGTTTAACATAAGAAGTGGACAAATTACTTCATAAGTTAACGGCATGCTGCACACGTGCCCAGGACAAGTGACCAAAGCGGGAGAGGTCAGCTGACGCCACCTTCACGCTTGTGTCTCTCTGCCACCGCCCCCGACCCCCGTCCCGGCCCCACGGCCCAGTGTGGGCTGCCATAGCCTCCCATTGGGGACATTCCTGGGGTGATTTTATCAGACTACAGCTCGAGGTGCCTGAGGATACAGTGGGCTCTTGAGGAAACAGTTCCAGAACTGACGTGGACAAGAGTCCTGTTTTCCACACGACCTTTAACAGGCACGGCCTCATCTGATTGGTGCGGAGGTTGTGCGGCTCACCGTCACCGACAGCGAGAAGGGTGCCGCACCCAAGTCACCAGGAGGGACAGAGTGTGGACCTTTGGACCCATATTCCTGTTTAAGATCTGTTCTTCCAAGCAAGAGAAAAAGCAAACACAGCAAAGCCCTTGGTCGCAAAAGCTGAATAGGGGTGGGGTCTCCTCCTGCTGCTAAAGTGGGCGCCTCAGAAAGTGCCCCAAACAAACCCCCGCAAGGGTCTCTTCCCCTTCGTTGTTCCAGAAAGGGAGCGGCTTTCCTTAACGCCCCGTGGACATGCAGTCAACCCTGCGTTCTTTCATGTTTGCTCGAATAACTATAACATGCAAATAACTTCGACAGTCCCTCTGAAAGTTTCGTTCTGTTCCAAAGGTCGACCTTGACTGGAATAATTTATGTTTCCTCTCTCTCCTCTTCCCATCTGTCTGTCTGTCTCTCTCTCAAAAACAAAACAAAACAGAACAAAATACGTGGGCTGCCAAGGACTTTCCTGGCTGGAAACTACCGCTCACCCCAGAGAATGCATGGTCACAGGCTGGTTGCCGTGCCGGTGCGGGGTGCGTGCTTACATGGCCACGTGGTCAAGGAAACCTCAAGCCGAGAAGATAAATTCGCGGAGTCCCAGGTTGGCTCTCTCCCAGGTGTGTGACGGAGACTAACGCGTATCTGCAGAGGGAAGCTCCTCCCTCAGCCTGGGTAACGCGGGACTCCCCCGGCAGAGCCCATTGGAACGTGAGTTTACAGGTATGAAAAGATGAGCTTCCATGAGCAAGAAATAGCAGACAGACTGGAGCCCCGGGAGTTCATGTTTGGGGATTATCTGATCCAGACACGTGGAAGGTAGTGCCTGGGGCCCCAGACCTTGACCCCCTCTGCAGGCCCCGGGGGTGCAGATCCTCTGCTTCTGTGGAGGCACAGTCCCAGGGCTCCTCGTGTGGGCCTGGTCGTCCTCTGGTAGGGGGCTGGGTTGTGAACCCTCCCACCCCCAGGGACCGGGCGAAGGCCCACGGGTCAGAATGAGGGCCAGAGGTGCAATCCCACTGTCTGGGATCTTAGCCGGACGTCAAACTGAGAGCTGCTCTCACTAGGGATGGGGCAGGAAGCCCAGGTGTTAGGGAAAATTCAATGGGTTTGGGGTTAGGGCAGGGATGCCGAGACAGCTCCGCCCTGGGGCCCAGGCATGCAAGGCACGACCCAGTGGCGACTGGGCCAGGGCCTCAGGGTTCCCATTGGCCCAGCGTGAGCCCAGCCCCGATAGGCCACGGCAACCCTCCAGTTTTGCAGGAACAAGGCATGCAGAGAAGAGTCCCCGGTGCCCAGGACTTAGCCGAAAGCTAAGGTTAGAGCAAGAACCAGGGTACGGGGCTTGGGTGCCCCAGGCCCGCTTCTGTAAGCGTCAGGTTGCGTGGCCCATTGCCAGAGGAAACTGAAGTCTGTGGTGCACCCAGGCTAACAAATAACAAACAAAACCCCAACTCAGTGGACTCCTGGCTAGACTAATTGAACCCCTCGTATGGACAGACTAATGGAAAAGCAGCCGTGGCCACTTATGGGTGTAAATACTGCTCTTTCCTCAGTCTCAACTCTTCCTCTCGTAACGTCCAGCATTCAGGGAAAATGAGTGAGATGCACAAACACAAAAGCAAGAAAAAGCAACCCATTGCCACAAGATAAACTGATCGATGGCACTAGACGCAGACATAGCTCAGGCACTGGCACCATCAGAGGACTTTAAAATAACTGCGATTAATATGTTAAAGGATCTGCCCTGGCTCGTGCAGCCCAGTGGATGCAGCACCGGCCTGTGAACCAAAGGGTCGCCGGTTGGATTCCCAGTCAGGGCACAGGCCTGGGGTGCAGGCCGGGTCCCTGGTGGGGGGGCGCACGAGAGGCGATCACACATTGTTGTTTCCCTCCTATCCCTTCCCCCCCTCTCTAAAAATATGTAAATAAAATCTTTTTTAAAATGTGTTCAAGGATCTGATGGGAAAGATGGGTAACATGCATGGACGAACAGATAAGGGGTTTCAGCAAAGAGATGGAAACTGTAAAAGGAGTCACATGGAACTGTCAGAGATGAAACGCACATTATCAGAGGTGAAGAATTTCTTAGGCTGCCCAGTGCGCTGGATACAGCCGAGGGAAAGCAGTGAACTTGAACACTAATTAGGGTCCGACGCTTCGAGCTGTTTCACAAGGGGTAAATGAGTGAACGAAAACCAAACAGAGCATCCAAATACTGTGGGAGAATATCAAACCATCCAGCAGACACATATGTGGCGTCCAAGAGAGGCAGAGAAAGGAACAGAACAAATATTTAAGAAGACAATGGCTGAGAAGCTTCAAAGTTAGTGAAAGATAATAAAGCGCCCCCCAACCCACAGACAGTGTAAATACTAAAATACTTACACACACACACACATCTCCCAACCCTAGACACACCACAACCAAACTGCTGTAAGTCAAAGAAAAGAGAAAATATTGAGGGCACCGGAAAAAAAAGAAGCGTCAAGGCGCAAAGAGGAAATACGGCAGACTTTTCATCCCCCATTATGGGAGCCAGTGGTCGATGGAGTGGATGAGGCCAGTGGGAGGGTGGGGGGAGAGAGGGGCAGCTCGGATTTCTAAACCCTGAGAAAAGAACTTAAAATTCAAATGACATAACGCCTTTTTCAGACAAACGAAAGCTGAAGGGACTCATTTCCAGCACACTTTAACTACCCTAAGTGTTAAAGGAAGGGAAGTGATGCCAGATGGGAATCTAAATCTTCATAAAAAATGCAGAGCAGTGAGAATGGTTTAAAAAACAAAAATGAATGAACCTGGTCAGACTCCCCCAGATCCAGGGCCCATGGAATTCTGGGAGGACAATCACAGACCTTACATTTGCGTAGGCTCACGCCATAGGCTCGCCCCTGATCACACGTGATAGTTGTTGACAGCAGACAGGTAGAGCAAGCCCTGGCTTCTTT
>PVJD01012946.1:0-36960 GCA_004026545.1 Mormoops blainvillei | reverse complement strand
TGAGGACATTTGAGTAGGGAGTCTGTTCCTCACTCACACACGGGAAATATTCCATAGCACGACAAAAATGGGGCAGCCTTACCTCATTAAATTCAGGATTCAAGGTTTTCTTCTTAATTTGAGTCTTATGTTTGGCCTTCTTTCCCATGTCCGGTTTCAGCCAGCTGAGAAGAGACATGAGAGGCTGTCAGGGGTGAAGTTTAATGAGTGAGGGCAGCCCCTTGGTGACAGGACCCCAAAGGCTCCTTACAGTACTAGGAGAATAACTGATGGACAAACCGGAAAGTGAATCAACATTAATGATGGCCAGTGTGCAGCAGAGAACTTACCTGGTGCCAGGCACTGCACTGAGCACCTGAGGTGTGCTTAACCCTCAACAAGGCCTTGATGGCAGAACTACAACCACCCATTTTTACCTACAAGAAAACGGAGGGTCCAGAGGAGTTGAGGCTGGTGCCTCAGGCCATATAGCAGGGTCTGAACCCAGCTGTTGCCTCCAGAGTCTGTGCTCTCAGCCAGGACTTGCTTTCAATGGACCAGACTGAGACCCTGGGTGGCTGTGCCTGGCATTTCACCATCTATCTCCCCTAGATTGGTGCCAACTCCTGGGGAGATGCCACATGTGTAGACAAAAGGGACAAGCTGCAAATCTGATTACTGTCTTCATCACTCCTTTGCTCAAACTATTTAATGGCCTCCCTTAGTTCTGTGGGTGTGAAGTTCACAATCTCTGATGTGGCCTTCAGAGCCTGAGAGGTGGGGTCCCTACTCTAGACCAGCTAATTGCATGCTCTGCTCTTCACCCCACTTCCCACTCACTCTCCTTCCCACCCCAGGGCCTTTGCACATGCTGTTTCCTCTGCTTGGAAGGCTCTGGCACATAGTAGGCACTTAATCAATATTTCCTGGGTAAGTAAGTAAAATGGGCTAAAAACCCCAAAGTGTTGTGACGTTGGGCTCTTATTCAAGCTGTCACTAACTGTGTGACTTTGACCGTGAGTGTGACTTCAACATGCCTCAGTCTCCCTGTCATTAGAGAGGGCAAACACTTCTTCCTCACCTGCCAAACTATTTTTGGGGATAACTTTCAAGAGGAGACATGAGTGGGGAATTGAAAGGTACCAATGGCTGAGCAAAAATAAAGGGCAATTCTGGCTTTCGAAGTTGTTATCTGTTCTTAAACTGATTCATGGCCTCCTGTGTCCTCTCCCACAACAGCTGCCAGGGCAGCTCTTGCACTGGGGACCACAGCCACTCTGCTCCCTCTGGAAGGACTGGGTAGATGGCAGAAGGGGTGGTGGGAGGAATTATTTAAGAAAACCAATTTGCATGTGGCTGGGACTTAATGGAGTGCAGGAGAGCAGCCCATGAGCTAACTTTTTCTATCAGACCATAGGAGAAAATAAAACCAAATTACTCCTAGAAATCAAATTTGTCCCTGCCATGTGCTCTTTTGTTAACCAAATCCTCATTCAAGTGGCATCTGAAGTACAGCCTGCACTGGCCTGAGTTTTAGCCAAGGGCTTAAGGGAAACGTCTTTTTCTGTTACCGGGGACAGTGGGGCCAGGAGAAGCATCTCCCAGGCAGGGCAGCACATTAATAAATACTGTCTGCCTTGAGTAAGGGTAGTGGTGGTAGCTACTTACGGCCCTAACGACAGGCGCTTATTGAGCGCTGACTATATACGAGACGCCCCCCCTCCCCGCCCCAAGATGCGCCTCTCAGATCTCCAGCGGCAGGGGGCGGGGGCGGGACCGGCTGACAAGCCGCTGGGCTGGTTCACCACCATGTTTTCACCACA
Source organism: Mormoops blainvillei (assembly GCA_004026545.1). Classification (NCBI taxonomy): domain Eukaryota; kingdom Metazoa; phylum Chordata; class Mammalia; order Chiroptera; family Mormoopidae; genus Mormoops; species Mormoops blainvillei. Next base: position 35,158 of record PVJD01012946.1, on the reverse strand, counting down.
CTTCCCATGGCTGCTCTCAGCCAATACCTGAGCCGCCAAGGACACACGGCAGCCCTGTTTCTGAGAGAGGCAGGGTTCCTTTGATGGGCAACTTTGCGCTCAAGGATGCCGCATCGTCCTGGATGAACCTTCCTCGGAGCTGCGCTGCAGCCGAAGGCTCTCCCTGCCCGCCCATCTTCCCTTCCTCCCCGTCCACAGGGAGCAGGCCCAGGCCAAGGCTTGCTGTCTCCAGTTCCCTCTCAATTTCCCCCAGAGGCATTTCCCCCAACAAATCCCTTGCACATTTCACCCTGTCTTGGTTCCTGCTTCTAGGAAACTATTATTCTTCCCACTGTACTGATGAGGACCCTGAGGCCCAGAGATGTTAAGGCACAAGCCCAAGGTCACACAGCTAGAGAATACTGAAGGCGACTGATCTGGGATTCAAATCCAGGTGGTCTGGATCCAGAGCCCAGCCTCTCATCCAGATCCATGGAAACACACATTCTGCTGCCATGAGGCAAAGGTAGAATTCTGCTGTGCCAGACACAAATCTCACTGCTTTGTGTACGCTCTCTCATTTGGCCTTAGTCTCCATCTTACCAAGGAAGAATCTGAGGCTGAGGGGTTAAGAAACTTGCTTATGGTCACACAGCCGGCAGCTTCCAGAGATGGGGGTTGAACTGCATGTCTGATTCAAGGGCAGCCGTAAGAATGTGCCCAGTGGACCCCCAGCTGCCGGGAGCATAACCCGCCAGGGCCCCAGCTACCGTGCTTGAAAATCCATGCCATGTCTGTGCCAAGGTCACACCCCCGGCTCACGACCGCGTGTGGTGGGGACACTGTGGCAGGCCCACTCCTAGGTGACAGGGAGCTTGTCTGATGGCTGGTTTTGGCCTAAGGACTCCTGGATGGCCTGGCTGAAGTGACTAGGATGCTTCTGTTCACCCCTCCTTCAGTCGGGGCCCGCCTCGGGGCCATCTGATGGCTCTCCACTTCCCCCAGCTCTCTCTACCTTTCCTCAGACAGTCATTTCCCTTAAGGAAATCCCTGTCAGTTTAAATGCCAATCACGACATTTTCTCAGAGGACCCTGACTGACATCAGTGACAAAGTCTCTCTGAGTCCCCACCAGTGAGGTCACTGGGACAACCTCCAAAGCCAAAGGTCTTTTCTTGGAGCATTTCCAGACCGAATCTGCAGAAGGTCAGACTGCTTCTCTGGCGGCGGGGCCTGGACGAGTCGGGGGCTAGCTGCTGATTCTGGGGGTGGGGCTACAGATGGGGTCCCTGCGGCCTTGCCAACTGCCCCCCCCGCAGGGGGGGACGGAGCCACACATTTCTCACACGTGTGAGTGACGCACCAGTCTGGCTGCTGAGGTTCCAGCCAGCTCTGGGCACCTGTCTCACTGTGTGACCTCGGGCAGGTCTGTTTCCCTCTCTGGGCCTCAGTGTGCAACGATGACGGGGAAGCTCTCTGGTTCCCCTCAGGGTCCCAAGGTTCTGACTCACAGCTTGACGAAGGGATCTGAGTAGCCATTGGCGTCCATGGCGGCCAAATGCACGCAGCGTATGATGCCCACGATGAGGCCTCCCTGCTGGGTGCTGTACATGAGGGACACCAGGATCTTGCCGCGTTCCTCTATGTCACCGATGCGCTCCACCTGCTGTGATGGGAGACGCAGGTGTATGGGCCTCAGAGGCGAGCGGGCCGGGCCACTGGAGGGGAGCCTTAGGGAAGGGCCCGTGGAAAGGACGACGAGCTGGGCCAGCGTTAGAGCTTTCAGCACCACAGACAGCACCCACAGCCCGGCCCCCCACCCCCCCCATCCCCCCCCTCCCCGGGAGGGGCCGATGGTGAAAGCCCAGGGGAGCCAGTCTGCTGCACAGGAGACCAGAGGTTTTACTTCAACTTAGACAACGGCTAAGCCCTGAGCCTGGTGACAGGCTGAGTTTGATCCTGGTCAGTGAGGACCCGATTCGCCTGGACCCAGGCCCGAGCCTGATCCTTGCCTCTGAGTTCAGGCTCCCCTGATACGACCTGTCTTCTCACAAATGTGGTCCCTGGGGTCGCACAGAGACCTAGGCTGAGGGCACGGACACGCAGCTCAAAGAGCCCCCCGGCACATCCCCATGGAGGGAGGGTGGCCGTACCCTGGCCCTGCAGAATCGCCAGCAGGGCTTCTGCCAGCGAGGCCAAGGAACTCGAGGGCGTCCCTAGTGTGAGAGGACGGGGCTGCCCCCACCTTGGGCTCCGGGCGGAAGAGCATCCACCTGGTCTCACGTCCCAATGCCTTGGGCAAGGGCAGCTCTCAGGTGACCCAACAGGCAGGTGGTTGGGGAGAAAGAGTGGGGATGGGGCCAGGGAGGGGAAGAACAGGGGGACGCCAGGTGCAGGTTGTGGCTTCGATATCCACTCACCTCCTCCTCATAGAGAGCCATGCCTCGGGCAGACCCCGTGGTCCCGGCACGCTTCATCTTAGGAGGAAACAGAAAGGAAAGAGAACGTTGTCTATGGGGCTTACCTCCCTACACAAGGAGGCCAGAGGCCCCTCGCCCATTAGCATCCAGAGCCACGAGGATAGGTTTGCCGAGTTTCTGTGGCCCTCCGGCTTTCCCCACTTTAGCTAAAATTTATATAACACTAACTGCTTGACAGCCCATGTTAATGCACCTGGACTATGAGGCAGGTTGTACTGATGTCCCCATGTTACAGATGGGGACACCAAGGATCAGAGTGGTTAAGCCACCTGCCTGAGGTCACACTGCCAGTAAGCGGCAGAACGCCGCATACATAAAACAGGTAGGATTTGATCTGCGCTGTCTAAGGCGACACAGGGGTCTTGAGGTCTGGCCGCCAGGTGCTTCTTCCTTCTTGGCTCCCGAGGTCCTTTTGGGGGATTCTAGGGCTCTGGGGAACAGAGAGTGACAGCTGCGAGTTAAAGACAACCTCTCTGTTGTAGAGATGAGGAAAACTGAGGTGCAGAGAGGAGGAGTGGACAGCACTTACGGAGCTCCTGTCCTTGGTGGGGGTTATGGGGGGGAGTTGATGGTGAGAGGACTAAGGGCAAAGCGCAAAAGATGATGATTAGTGGAGGCCTGTGCCGGACCGGCCACCTCCATGCCTCTGGGGCTGGCCGCGTCCGTCAGCGCAGGACTCAGGCGGGGGCCTGGCCACTGTCCGGACCGACTGGACTCACGGAGTGTGGGAAGGAGGGGGAAGCCTGAGGGACCCGCTGTTGCCAGGTGAAGGCCTAGAGGAAACGCTCTACTCCTAGGGTGGCCTTCAGTGGCTTATCTGGAGCCTGGCATGCGGTGTAAATCCTCCCTTGCCACTGTCATTGCTGTGTCTTGCTCCGGCGCCTGTGCTGTGCGAACCCGTGTGCGGCACACGGATATGCCGTCCTTGGGCCAGCCATCTGGTGGGAGGTTGCTATGGGCTCCCCCTCCCGCCTGCCACGGCTTCCCCGTGGGCAGCTGGCCCTCCGCCCGGGGGAGCTGGTGCGCTGGCGGCTGCAGGAGACCTGGGCCCTGGCTGGCACCGAGAGGACAGCCACTGGCTCGTGGTGTGACCTGGGCAACTTGCTCCCCTCTCGGGGCCCCAGGTGGCCCATGCATCCGAAAGGGCAGGTTGGATTATCTCTAAAAATACAGACTGCCGGCCCCACCCTACCTCACGAAGCCGGGATCTTAGTTTTAAAGCTCCGATTTTAAAATCTCCAGTTGGTTCTGAGGTGTAGCCCAATTGGAGGCCCTTAATTTGGTTCTTGTTCTTTCTCAAAACACTAGTATCACATCTAACAGTAACGATTCTCAGGCTTTATAAGCACTCTCGCATCAGTCCTTAAAAGGCCCTGTGAGATTGGCACTCTCATCATCCCATTTTACAGGTGAGAACACGAGGCCCAGAGAGGTTAAGTAATTTGGCCCAGGTTACAGGACAAGAGGCAGAGCCAGGATTCAAACCCAGGGACTCCAGCCGCAGAGCCTGTGCTCTAGCACTGTGCTATCCTGCCTCCTGTTTCTCTGCATGGTGCTTTATGACTTCATGAGTGACAGGTGGATAGGGCAGCATTATTCCTATAATAATGACAGTTAACAAGTCCTGGGTGCTTAGTGTGTGCTACGTTCTGTTCTATTTGTATCTTTCCCACAACGCTCCCATGAGGCAGGTACTGCCCTAATGCCTATTTACAGACAAGGGAAACTGAGGCTTGGAATAGCTCCGACCCTTGGCTGAGGCCAGGGAGCAGAGGAGCCGCAGAGCGAGGCTTTGGACCCAGCCCGGCCACGCTGCCACGCCACTCTGCCCTCCCCGGTTTCGCCAAAGAGGGCTCGGACGTTCAGAGAAGTGAGGCTCACACAGGGTTGGCAAAAGGCAGGGTCAGGGTAACCCCGAGGATGCTCTGACCGGAAACCCTCACCCTCCTCTCAACAGCTGCCACATCTCCGCTGTCTGGCACCCTGCAGGCCAGGGGAAGGTGGCACCCCCAAAACACTCCTCCCCCTGGGAACCCCCCAGGAAGAGGCACTGACCGGGATGACCCGCTCCAGACAGATATTGAAGTTCTTCCTTTGGTTGGGCTTCAGCTTCTTGAGAGAGAACCGGGTCTCGCCGATAAACTCGTTATGACCGAATTTGTCCTCGTCACAGACAGAGATCCTGTGAGTCCCCGGAAGGGCGGGGTGAGACAAAAGAGCAGGCATTGAGCTCTTCATACGTACCGAGAACCGTGATGGATGCTGGCAAGGAAATGTGTCACGTGCATAGGGAGACTTCGATTTCCTATGTATTGAGCACTCGGCCAGGGAGTTTTCATTTCGTCTTTATCGTAGCATAACTTACAAGCAGTAACGTGCACAAATCTTACACGTAGAGCCTGCTGAACTGGCCGCAGGCACACACCCATGTAACTGCCACCCAGATCAAGATACAGAACATTCCGTATCTCAGAAGATCTTCATGGCCCCTGGTTGCTATTTCCTTCAAAGACAACCACTATCTTTGACCTTTGGCCCTGTGGGTTCATTGTCCTGTTTTTGACCTTTATATAAACGGAGCTGAACAGCTTCTTCTGGTCAACATGTATGTGAGACTCATCCATTTCTACAGTAATTTGTCCTTTTTATTGCTGTGCAGTATTCCATTGTGTAAATATTCCTTATAATTCTGCTACTGATAGGCATTTGGTTTCGAGCTATTTTGAGTTTCGAGCTATTTCGAGTTTCGAGCTAGTGGAAATAAAGTTGCAATGCCGCGTTCACGCCCACGTCGTTTTGTACATACACAGACGTATGTGCTAGCCCTTGAACACCACAGGGGTTAGAAGCGCTGCCCCATCACGCCACCGAAAATCCACGCTTAACTTCTGACCCCCTCAGAACTTAACTGCTAGTGACCTGCTGTGGACCGGAAGCCTTACTGATAACACAAACAGCTGACGAACACATGTTCTGCTTATTATACATACTGTGCACTGTATCCTTACAATAAAATAAGCTAGAGAAACGAAAATGTTATTAAGAAGATTGTAAGAAAGAAAACACGTGCATGGTATTTATTGAAAAAATGCATGTATAAGGTGGACCCTTGGAGCTCAGACCCGGGTTGTTCAAGGGTTTAACTGTAAAAGGCTGAGTACTGGGTTCATGGGTGTTTATTGTATTATAATCTGCAGGTTTCTGTATATTTGTAATATTTGATCATGAAACTTTTAAAAAAGGTGCAATCGATTCATTCTGTGGAGGGCTCTGAAGCAACTGAAATTACGTTGATCTCAATGTCTTCTCAGGGCTATACCCCCAGGACGTGTTGTCAAGGAACAGGGAAAGTTCTAGATACATACAGTAGGATACTTTCCATGTTGCTAATGAGAGTCTGGACGTGCAGGGTCTCACAGGAGGAAGAGGCAGATCCAGGCTGCAGGAGGGAACTAACGTCTAAAAGGGGCTTTGCCTTCTCTATTAGTTTTAACAAGAACGGATTTGTGTAGCAATGTCATTAAAAATGCAGTTTAAGAGAATATTGTAGAAGATGAGCTGCATCAACATATTGTTAAGTAGGACTGGCTGATTAATTAATAGGATGGTCTGTTTTTTAAAACTCAATTTTGTAAGAAACTTCTGCACAAACGCACACGCACACACACACACAACCTGGATACCCAGGCACCAAGCTGTTAAGAGTTTCACTTATCTGTATTTTTAGAAGTTTTTACCAGAAATACATATTGTTTTGTAGAAGTAAAAAAAGAGAGGAAAAAAACCAACTATGCTAGAGGTTTTCAAGGGCGACTGCCGGGGACCACACGTGTCTTAGTCCCCTCTGCCCGCCCGCCGGGCACATACCTGAGGGTCTTCCTCTGCATGTCCTCGTCGGTGATGCCGTGGTAGACAAGGGTCTCATTCCAGATGGGGTTCCGGGTGTTCCGCAGGGTTTTTGTCCGAAGCTTGTTGGACTACAGCCGAGAGACAGACACACAGACATGTGCCTCGGTGGGGAGCCTGCCCTGCAGCCAGTCCCTTGGGCTAATTTGGGGTGGGGTTTGGGGGAGTGATTTAGGAGGCACTCCCTTTAGGGGTGTCCAAGGGGTGCAGCTGCTCCTGAATGCATTTCCCAGGGGCCGGTGGGCATCCTCTAGGGCGGTGACTACAGCCATCAACAGTGATGGACACTGAGCCACCCCTCCACCCATGCACTGGGCTGTCTCTCTGAACTTTCCATTAAGATTAGAAAGCAGAGACATTTCGCTTTGAGGAAAAAACCACATAGGTCAGGGAGGCAGAAGTAAGAGCCACCCACTCCTAGGCAGTAAAGGAACAATTTCTGGGCATACTGGGAAGGCTCCATGTTTCCCCAAATAGCATCCTTCATGCCTGAAATTCATTGGTTGGAGGGGGGACAAAGTTTTTCATTTTACTCTGAGAGAGAAGGTTAGAAATGTACTATACCCAGAGGAGGTGGCCTGGTGACAAACCTAATTCATACTAACATGTAAATGACTCACTGGATTCCTTAGCCAAGCAAGTTAGGATTTAGGAGTGAGCAAAGGAGAGAGGCTTAGAGAGAAGCAAATGTCACCGGGGAGTTAGAAGAAGTGGTGGCCAAACGCTGCACAGTGTGGCCATGGCCAGGGGAGGGATGATTGTTTCTTGATCCAAACGAAGAGAAGACAAAGTGTATGTGTGTGCACATGTGTGTGCACACGTGTCCTCTTTTGTCTTATGGGACATTTGATACTTGCACAGATTTTTACCACCTACTTTTCCCAAGATCATGCAGCCGAGTGCACGGTCACCCTTGTATTGAGGACATCCTTGTCAAATTAACCAGACGAAGCCCAAAGCCAAACCCAAGAAGGCGCCCTGTCCAGCCATGCGCTCTGAGTGGGCCCATCCAACGAGAGGAGATCTAACCCCACTCTTCCTTCCCAGGGCAAAGTCATGGTCAGGTGAGCTGCAAGGGGAGAGAAGCTGGGTGGGAGGGGCCTTTTCTCTCAGTGACAGGACATTAATTATCTCAAACGCTGAGCCCTGAAACCTGGAGAGAGTTATCCATTTCTATTGAGAGGTAAGGAGTGCTTGGCTGGGGCACAGAATGGGAGGTGGGAGGGGCCATGTTCTGCCCTGGGGAGCCACGGAAGGTATCTGAGCAGGTGAAGAGCCCCACTGAGGCATCTGCTTCTCCCCTGGCCTTCGGAAGCTCCCTGATTCCAGGTTTCTGGGTCGGAGAAATGGGCAGAGCTCCTAGCCCATCCCCCAACCCTTGTGAGGACTCTGCCACTCAGGGAGGAGGGGGTTTGGGGACAGAGAGGGCTATTTTAGGCTCCGAGCTGGGAACCCTGGGTGCCTGCCAGGGCCCGTGTGCCTGGCTTGCAGAGAGGCCCAGGCCATATGGTACCTTGCTGGCTCCCGGCAGGAGGTGCAGCTTAACATAGGGATCGGCCAAGCCATTGGAGTCCATGGGCTTCAGTCCCTGCAAGAGAAAAGGCGGTGGTGTGAGCGCCTTGGGAGGCCTGGCCACTCACCTGTCAGGGGCGCTGGGCGCAGCCTGTGGTAGCGGCCCCGCCCATCAGCCCAACCCTACACACTTCCTCTTCCAAAGAGAGAAGGGAAACGCATATGTCGTGCAAAGAGCTCCGGAGTCGGGCAGACAGGGTTTAAAACCTGGTCATGTCACTTCCTGGCTGTGTGACCTTTGGCAAGTTTCTTAGCCTGTCTGAGACTCACTGTCCTCACATACCAAACGGGAAGAGAACAGTATGTGCTTCACAGAGGGGTGAACTGACACACGGTTTCACCTGGAAAGCGCTAAAGTTTGGATTGTTACTCACCGGATGCGAGGAGGTGTCCCAGAACAGGAAGGGCAGGAGAGGAGGCGGGGGAGGGAGGCCTGAGTTCGGGCCCTGGACCCTGCACTCTCTCCTGAGACCTCAGTTTCCCCATCCAGAGAATGGGGACCACAGTTTCTGCCTGGTCCCCTTTCCAGGGCTGGGATGAGGGTCAAATGAGACCCTGGGGCCAAGGGAGTTTGTCTGGGGTAGGAATTAAGTGGAGCTTGCTAATATGAGCGACTGCAAAGTTCCTGGGGTTCAGTCGCACGCTGGTCATCGCCCCACGCCCCAGCTGGGACAGGTGTCCCACCTCTGGGCTCCTGCTGTCCCCTCTCCCAGCACTAATCTCATATCCCAGATATCATGTCCTGTGATCTCCTTGGACCTCAGTTTCATCTGTTTGATGGGGCTGATCACAGCCCCTGCTTCATGGGGTTCTTGGCGAATCAAAGGAGGTCTCGCCTGTGAAGTCGGGGCTCTAGGCCTGGCACAAGCGCATGTGAACAGTGTTTACTACTAGCTAGGGAGAGGATCCCACGAAGTGGGGAAAGCTGGCAGGGCCACCTAGCAGGGAAGAGCACAGGCTTTTGAGCTGGACCACAATGGTTCAAATCCCAGCTCCACCACTTCCTGGCTGTGTGATCTGGGCAAGTCCTTGAATCTCTCTGCGCCTCAGCTTCCCCATCTGTAAAATGGGAATGATGACAGAACCTTCCTCATAGGTTGCAGTGAAGATTAAATGAGACAAAATAACCTGTAGAAAGCCCCAGAAGGTGCATAATACTCAGGAAATGCTACAGTGATGGGTTTTTGTCCATTTCTTGGGGCGGGGGCAGGCCGGTCCATGAAGGTAGGGCCTCTTCTTGCTCATTCTAGTATCCCAATGTCTAGGGCAGTGCCTGACACAGAGTAGGTGTTCACTAAACATTTCTGGAACAGCTGTTTGGATTGCGAGGTTACAAATTGACGGGTACTCTGTAAAGTTTGAATGTCTTTTAGTGGGGCCTGCTCGTTCCAGTTTACCAAAGCTACTACTATCCCCTAGCACCTCAGACAGTTCTGTTTTCTCCCTTGCCAGCCCAGCCCGTGAGCCTCTGAGGTTCCTGTACCCCTGCCTCCATCTCTGCGGCTGGAGAAGGAGACTGCGTGAGTGAACAGCTAAGCACCTGGAGCTAGAGACTAATGTCTGGACTCCAAGCCAGCTCTGCCCTTTACCAGATGTGTGACCTCAGGCTTCAACGTTCTGAGCCTCGGTTTTCTCATCTGTACAATGGGGCTAAGATGCTCCCTACTTCAGAGGTTCCCATGATGAAACAAGATCTTGCATGTACTTACCTCACTGTGTTATCCGGGCGGAGGGGGTTAAACGCATCTCAGTGCTTGCTGCGGTGACTGGCACGTAAGAGGTGGTCACTAAACGCATGCTGAAGAAGTGACCTGGGTGTGTGGATCTAGGAGTGGTGTTAGGCTTTTCATGCCTCATTTATCATCCAGACTGGGACATGTTGTGAGTGAGGGGGAAGTTCATCATTATGACAGCTAAGTAACAGGCACAGATGGGGACTGTCCTGAGAAAACTGGAGCATGCAGCCACCTTACATTTAATACTTACAGTCATCCCTATGGGAGAGGTGCTTTATTATCCCCAATTTGTAAATGAGCACACTGAGGCACAGAGAGGTTAAGTAACTTCCCCCAAATCACACAGCTAGGCAGCAACGGAGCTGGTATTTGAACTCGGGAAGTCTGGGTCCTGGGCCTTGCTTGTCCTACATGGACCAGATTTGGGGGCGGGGGTGTGGAATCCTAGTCGATTACTTGTTGGGGTTTGCAGTGACAGGACCAGCTTTTCTCGGGGTCTGGAATTTGGGCAGCGCACTCCCCCGGGGCCGGTAGTGTGCGAACGCTCTTCCGTCCCAGCCTGCCTCTCCTGCCCCCTCGGAAGCCCACATCGGTGTCCTTGTATCTGCACCAATGGGCCCACGTGCGCTGCGGCTCCAGCTTGACAGCCACTCATACCAAAGGAGCCATTCTGCGGTCCCCTCCAGAGCTCTCGGTTCTGCCCTAACAGCTGGGCTGCCTCTGCTCCTGGAGGGGGCTGCCACTGCCATTAAATGAAGCCCCTCTGGGGCCGTCCCTGGAGGATGCCGGCCCCCAGAATATCGGCTGTGGTGAGCTCCTGCCTCTTTATCATCACTGCTATTGCCACAGACCGATAAGGCAAATGGACAGGAACCTGGCAACCCAGGTCCGCCCCGCGCCCCCTAGAGATGCCAGAGCAGCCTCAGGGGTCCCCAGCTTGGCGCCTTCACCCACCTTGGCCTTTATGATGGTGCAGTGCAGGGAGCTGTTATCCTGGTCATAGAGAAGGCTGAACTCCAGGGCACCCAGGGTGGCTGGAGGAGGCAGAGGCAGGAACCATGAGAACATTCATTCAGTCATTCAACAAACATTTCCTGAGCACTGACAATGTGCCCTGCCTGGGCGTGGCACTGAGCGTACAGGAGACAGGAAGACTCAGTCCCTGCTCCGGACACCCCACCCTGGTAGACCCTCACCCAGCTGTGATCCTTGAATGATTCATGTCATGCCTAGGTAATGATTTCTGTCCTGGTAGACGGACAGATTCCAGAGGGCAAGGGCTGTTCTTGTCCCGCTCACAGCTGTGTCCGCACAGGGGCCCAGTGGGGGAAACACAGCTGCTGCTCGCTCGCTTGCTGAAGCAGTGAGTCTTAGCGTTTGCTGCTGCCTCTGCCTGGAATGCTCTCCCTCTAGATCCTCACATGATCCGCGCCTCAGCTTGGATGTCACCTCCCCAGAGAAGCCCACCCTGATCGTTCCACGTAAGGCAGCCACCCTCAAGGTCACTGGCCCTACTTTACTTCCTTCACGGTGTTCTATGTCTGTCTGAAGTGAACTCATTGGTACGTCAGCTGTTTCTCTCCACTAAAATGTTAGTTCCTCTGATCAGCCACCTCGTCTTGTCACTTTTTGTTATGGTATCGCTGGCACCTAGAACAGTCTGGGGCGCCTAGTAGGTGCTCAGTAAATACGGGTAACAGATAGAGAGGAGGAGTGAGGAATACAGAGTTGAATCTGGAGGTAGGCTTGTCATGAACCGCTGTGGACAGCCCGTAACAGGATGGACGCAGCTTGGGAGGGACCATCTATGACAGGCCAGTGAAGGGACACATAAGGCTCATGGAAAAAGCAGTGGCCGTTGTTCTCGGAGGAAGGGCCGGGACGCGGAAAGGCAGATAGGCGGGACAGGCAGGGCGCGCTTCCAGAGCGGCAACGGCCCCTGGTTAACAGGGCAGCGTGGACTCCCTCACTCCTTTTCCCTCAGCCCACAGGTCCACGACCCATGACCCACGGGGACAGAAGGGGACAGCTGCTCGGTCACCCAGCTCTGGACTCTGATCTGCCACAGCAGTGAGATGGACCGCCAGCCCCTCACTCACTGGCCACATGAGCTTGAGCCTCTCAGAGCCTCTGTCTCCCTACCTGTGACATGGGGGCTGGAAAAGCAGCCATCCCCAGGCTCCTTGGGGAGGCTACCTGAGCGCACACAGGGGACACACTTAGAAAAGTGCACGAGACAAGTGCTCAAGCAAGTGCGGACTACTGTCACCTCTGGTGTGTGTATCGCATGATACCAATTCCCCAGGTGTGCTCAGCACTGTATAGTGATAATGATTTCCTGCCCTCCAAGCACTTTCCCAGGAGTTGCCTCGGCTCGCGGCCCCCCGTTAGCCTGCACAGGAGGTAGCACTCTGCTTCTCATTTTACGACGGAGAGGTGGCATGATGGGTCGAAACCATGCCACCGATGACAGCCCTCGGTCCCTCTCATCGAAGCAGGTCCAGTCTCTCCATCCGACCACGAGCTCTTGGGACGTCCCCCAGCCCTGCAACACGCATCAAGGCCAGGCGCTTGCCCGCCTGTGCCTCTCCCCAGCTCACAAACGCCACCCTGGCTCTCCTCTGCTGCTCCAGTCACACTCAGGAGAAGTTCCACCCTGCGTGCGTGTGCGCGTGTGTGTCCCTACGGTTTGGGGTCTGAGTGGGAGAGCACAAACCAGGCACTTTTTCAATCACTGGATGGATGGGTATAAGAGGAAACACCCAGAATTTTTTCAACGGTTTAAAGATTACTTTTAGAAATACATGCATTAAAGAGCATTGGAAATGATTAAAAAGCAGATATACCCAGGCGTGGAGCGCTGGGCCCGGTGACAATTCCGCGTTTGACCTGCTGAGGAGCGACAAGCTGGACAACCTGAATGTAGGTGAAATGCACTCTTTACAATGACTTAAATGGCAACTGTGATGTTACATGTCTTTTACCACAAAAAACATAAGTGTGTATATAGGGCACCTATTGTTTAGAAAGTTGATGTCATCTTTGGACTCTTGGAAACACAAATTTGTGTTTTTACAACTCGGTTATGGCATTTATTACATTTGGCACACTGGGGGGCGCTGGGAGGGGTACATGGGGCTGTCCCTGGAGCCATCCAATATCCCTCGGGGTGACCCTGAAGGAGTCCTTCCCAGACACGCCTCCCTTAAGTGCCACCTACTTGCTTCATCCGAATCGTAGCTGTTGGCTTCTTCCTCGTCCTCCTCTGGGGGTGGAGGTTGGCGGGCAGGGGTGGTGGCAGGTTGGGGGGCAGCAGCAGACCCTTGGGCGTAGGGGCCCGGTGGGTGGCCCACTCTGTCCTCCCTGGCTCCGACTCCTCCAGTTCTCTCCTCCCGGGGTGGGGCAGTGGTCCCTGTATAGCTGGGGTCACTGGGAGCCACCTCTGCAGGGAAGATGGGGAGACGGCAGGACAAAGGCAGTTGAGTCGCTGTGCTATAAGCATGGCGGCAGCAGCAACTGCTACACATTGCCACAAGTGCTGAGTACCTACTGTATACCAGGTGCTCGGTAAGCCTTGTGCCAGACTCACCCATAGCCCTGCAACATAGAACTATTGCCTCCAGTTGACAGGGGGGCCACAGTGTGCCGTTCACTGGTTCTCAGAATGCTCTCTGCGTCAAAGGCGCCGAGGGAAGCCTGCAAAAACGCAGGTTCTGGGCCCCGCCCAGAATCAGTAGGCCGTGCAGTGGGGCCTTGAAATCTGAGTTTTAAAACAGGTCCCAGGAGCTGATTCAGATGCAGGCAAAACAGACCGCACGGGGGTGCTGACCAGTGGTGCATCTCTGCTCTGTGACACGGGGCAAGTTACTTAATGTCTCTGAGCCTCAGTGCCCTCATCTGTAAAATGGGGATTATAATACCTGCAGCACTCAAACAGCAGTAGCTATTATTTTAAAAATTATCTAATACAGCATTTAAAATCGTTCCTGGTGCGTCAGAAAACAAAGGCTACAGTGTAGCCACAGTGACTGACGTGATGACAGCGAGGCCTATACATCACATACAACAGCCTCTGTGGCTTAGTGTGGTCTCACTACACTCTGGGTCACGTACCAAGGTTTTATGTGTATTCGCTTGTTTGATCCTTGCAACAGCTCAGAGAGGCAGGTCCTAGTATTGTTCCCAGTTTAGAGATAAGGAAACAGGCTCAGGAAAGTTAAGTGGCTTGCCCAGGGTCACGCAGCTGGGACAGGAAGGAGCAGGGACTTGAACCCAGGCAGTGTGTGCTCTTAGCCACTCAATGTATCATCACTTTCCATCTATCTAATCTTAGTATGGATTATCTAGAGTTTTGGGATCGGGGAGGCAGCTTAGAGCTCATCAGGTGGGTCTCAGGGTGCAGACTGGGTAGGAGAGAGGTGGCCACTGGGGCAGGCAGGGGAAGCAGTGAGGACTTGCCTGGTCGCTGGTCAGGAAAGCGTCCAGCCGGCCCGGGGCCGGGTCTGCTGCCTCCTGAGGGCCCAGCATGGAGAAAAGAGAGGAGAGAGAGCAGAGAAGGTGGCATCATTTGGGTGTCTGGCCCTCAATACCCTTCATTTCCTGGGCATGGACACAGGCCTAGGGGTAGTAGGAATGGCCCCATGGAGGATTCTGGGGCCAGGAGGGCCTGGGTTCAAGCCCCAGTGCTTCCTTCCTCGGCCTCAGCTTCCTGCTAAAATGGAAAGGCAACGTCTGCTCTTTGCAGCTCACCAGCTGCCATGGGCTGATGGATGAATGGGGCGGGTACTGTTTGCGAGGTGATGGGCAAGCTGACACTTCGAATCCATCAATGCTGCGGGGTCATTATGGGTCCCATGGAGTCTTCACAACTTCATTTCCCAAAGTGAGGGGTAGGCGGTAGGGGACCATACGGATAGGGCGTGAAATAAGACTCAACAACACAGTGAGAAAGTCGCCGTTGCCTTTCCATACCGAGTCCAGAAAGTCTCACTGGGGCACCACTTGGTCTCTAACATCTCTCTATACTTTGTGAATTTCCCTTTTGAACAAAAGAGAAGAGGCCTCAGGCTTGGAACCTTCTTAGGCCAGAGGGTAGAGAATTCCATTGCAATGTGTAATTTTCATTAGGTTAATGGTGATACCCTTCGCAATGGATCGAATGGTGTTCCCTGAAAGATATTCAAGTCCTAATCCTCATACCTGTGAATGTGACCGTATATGGGAGAGGGTCTTTGCAGATGGTCACATTAAGATGAGGTCACTAGGGTGGGCCCTAATCTATTATGACCGTGTCTTCATAGAAAGGTGATGGCTGGGCAGAGAGAGACAGGTGCGGAAGGAAGACGATGAGAAGACACGGGGAATGCCATGCCCGAGGCCACAGGAAGCTAAGGAGGAAGGAAGCATTCTTCCTCACGGCCTCGGAAGGCAACGACCCTGCCAACGCCTTCAGTTCAGACTGCTGGCCCCCCGAGCTTGGAAACAACACATTTCTGTTATTGTAAGCGCTGCCCCCCGCCTTTGTGATTCTTCTAGGCTCTCCCTTTATAGTGTGGAAAACACACTATACGCCGTCACTACAGATTTCTTCTAGAACAACAAAACTTGAACTGCACCAAAGGCAAGATTTCCTTTGTCTCTCACAAGCCACGTTTGTTCAGAGGTCCCCACGTTACTGACCTCTTTGCTCACCATTTCTTCCTGAATCTCACACAACCCTTCTGGGAACATCTGTCATTTATTAAAGCCCGATGCCCTTAAATTTTCCTTGAGAGAGTTTGTAATAGCAAGTCCTCTGTTACGTTTGTAAAGTGAGTCAATCTGAAGAAAGATATTCAAGGAAATAAGAGGGTAGGTGGTGGGTGCATGTAGGAAAGATTGTGACAGTGGAGTGACAATCCTTGGAGCTGAGGTACAGTGAGGAATGAGGCGCTGTCACGCCTTGCATTTAGGAGGGTAAGATGTCCCCTCCTGCCCCGCTCGGCTTCCCAGCCCTGAGGATCACTCCTCTGCTAAGGGTCTTAGAAGATCTTAGGATTCGGTAGTAGCTGCAGCTTTGCAGAAAGCCGGGGATCTGCTGGCAGGGATGGGAGGAACTGGGGTCACCACTGAGGGACATGACACCCTGGGTGGCTGGGCGGGTGGCAGGTACCTGGCTGCCCAGGCTGAGAAGGTGCTGGGCTCTGCACTGAGGCTGGGGCAGGTCTGGCGGCTTGGACTGAGTTGGCCCGTTTCAAACCTGCTGGAGAAAGAAAAACGGCCTGTCATGTGACATGCACGCATGCGGCGGAAGCAGGGAGAAGTTGGGACTGGTCGGTTGGCACAAGGCGGCGCCCTCTGGATTTGAATGCAGCCCCCCCACACTCTCAGCTCCTTCAGATGCCCTCTGCCTCTTTGTGCGTCCTCTCCGTCCAACACTCAGACCCCCGGGAAAGTCACAGTTGCCGCCTGGGTGCTGAAAAGCACAGGTTCTGTGACACTGCATCTGCCTGTGTGACCTGGCACAAACGACCTCTCCTCTCCGGGCCTCAGTCTTCTCAGCTGTTAAAAGGGGGTGACAGTGCCTACCACACAGCATGTGGCAGAGATGCAATGGTACCACACAGGCGGGGTGCTCGGGACGGCACCTGGCATGTAGGAAACAGTCAACATCTGGCAGGTGTTGACATTATCTTATTATTGTGGGAAGAACTTGCTCTGTCTCTTCACATGGACCTCGCTTTGCATCGGAGTGTTCTCCTTCACAGGCTGTGTGCCTGTGGGCTGGTCACTCACCCTCTCTGAACTTCGGGGGCTTCACGGAGATGACGACTCTACCTACTTGATCAGAATGAGTCAACGTTTCTATAACACCATGTGCCAGACTTCGCACATAAGCCTTCTTTAATCTCTGCACCCCAGTGAGGTGGGTACTTTACTATCTCCGTGTTATAAATGGTGAAAATGGCGCAGATGGGCGGAGGAGTTCGTCCGCGTCTCTGGGTTGGCTTGTGGTGGAGCCAGAGTCTGAACTCAGGCCACAGGTCTCCAGGGTCTGCCTGAGACCGTCGGACGCCACTGCCCCGCTCTCCTGCCAAGGAGAGGACCTGAGGCGTTAAGTCGGGAGCCCGCTCCTCAGAAAGAGAAGGCCAGAGGTCAGTGTGGGGACCAACAGTCAGCCCACACAACCTAAACCCAGGCTCGTCGCCTCACTACACAAGGAAGGGAGGGGCTACGTTCTCACACAGGGCTTGACACTCAAGATCTCCCGAGGCCAGTAGGCGTTTCTTCCCCAGTCCAAGGATCCAGGGTTCCCACCAGTGGGCACCCTTGCTGGGCAAACCCACTGCGAGGGAGGCCAGGGGAGCTGGGTGCCCGGCGAGACAAGAGCACCTGCAAGTGGCATCCTGGGTGTGCTGACCCACCCTGTCACCTCCAGCACAGGCTGCTTGCTATGGGAGAAGGATCTTGGTCAGATCTGCAAAGGGGGGGAAGCATCCTTATTCGGATCAAAGGCAAGGAGCCCTCCCCACCCCCCGAGTTATTTTGGAGGAGGGCAAAAACAAAATCACTTTTTCTTACATATGGCATTACAGGAGGAAAGGATATAACCCAAACTGTGGCTGTCTGGAGTCAGAATCTTTTCTGAATGTGGTCCCTCCTCTGCCCTAGGCTAGGACCAGCCTCTGGAACGGAACACGGCACACGGCAGGTGCTCGATAAATGCTGAGGGGATGACATGAATAAAAGCACTGTCCTCGCCCGCCTTTCTAATTCTCCTCATCCGGGAAGCCTGTCGGGACCTGCCGCTTGCTCTCACCTGCTGGGCTGCGGACGGAGTCCCCAGCGGCCCCGCCGTGGCCCTGGCTCTCTGCGTCCCGGCTGGACGAGCCCATTCGTGCCTCCGAGGCCCTGCGCACAGGGGGCCCATAGCTTCCTCGTCCAGGAGCAGAGGCCGGCTCAGGGCCTGGAAGGATGGGCATGAATTGAATGGAGAAAGAGTAATGGAGGGATGGGGTGAAAGGACCCCGTCCCGAAGTAGAAGCCGGAGCTGGCCGAACCCACCTGGCTTCGGACCTGGGCCCCTTCTGTCTTCAGCGTCACCTGGAGGGGGAGAAAAATGACAGGGAGGACTTGCTGAATGGCACCTGGAGGGCCATTACCTGAGCCCACAAAGGGGTCCATCCATCATTCCCAAGTACTTTTTAAAATTAAAACTCTCCCCTCCCAATCTCCCCTTTGGCGCAGCCTTCGTTTGCAATCACACCTGTTTCCTCTGCACAAACACATGTGAGCACGTGGAGGCTGGAAGCGGCCCAGTTGGGACCACGGGCCCCATCCTCTGCCAGGTGGGCTGCGCTCACTCCATCTGACATTCCCCAGGACTCACCAAGCATGTTCCGCCCATAAGCCCTTGGCACAGAACCCTCCTGAAGGGTCTAGGGGTCCCCCCAAAAGATCAGCTTCGAACAGCCTTTCTCTGGCCATTCCATCCAAAACGGAGCCTCCTGTCACCCTCCCTCCCCTTCGCCTGCCTCCGGTCTATTCCCGGCACTCAGCACCACCAGATGCCGTACTGTGTTTGCGGCGGCGGTTTGCTGGGCATCTGCTTCCCCCATGAGCATTTTAGCTGTGTGCAGCAGGGGTCTTGGCCTGTGCCGTACACCACTCTATCTCTAGGGCACAGAGCAGAGCCTGGAACTCCTGTGGCGTTCTTTGAATGTTTGTGAAAAGAACGCTGAAAGCACCTATCACGACATAATCCCAAAACTATAAAAGACATTGACGTCGCCTCTTTTTAAACAATGCCTAACACCACATGCTGTAGGCATACCGTAATCCACCCAACAATTCCCCTGTGAATGAACATTTAGGTTTTCCCTGTGTTTTGCTGGCATAAACAGTGATACAACAAAGGTACATATATCTTGTATGGGTACTTGTACTGCTGTTAGATATATTCCCAGAGAGGGATTGGCGAATCAAACAGTATATACGTTTCAAATTTTAATAAATGCTGCCATGTTACTTTCCAACAGGCCAGAGGTGACGGACAATCCTATCAACAGTTTAGAGAGTATCCATGTCCCCACACATTCACCAGCTCTGGATGTCACTCTGATGACTTTTTAGGTGACTCTATGCAACGCTGGTGATGCTACTTCTTTCTAGTGAAGTGAGTGGGGATTACATCGACCACATTTGCAGTGTTACATTTTGTCCAGAGTTTCTCGAGTTCGTCCTGCTTACATGTGAATGTGTCTGCGTCTGTGTACAGGTGACTAGCGATTAACGTATGTTATCAGTCACCATCTACCAAGCACTGTGCTGTCCAAAGCACTTTACGTGTGGTGTCTCACTCGATCCTCAAACTAATACAATGAGTTATCGGTTCCATCTTATACAGGGTGGGGCCAAAGCTGTTCACACAGAAAACAATACAGTTGTTCATTTGGAAAATAACACAAGAATTAGTAAGTAATGATACAAGATAAAACTCTGTGCTTCATGTCCTCACAACTGTAAGCCTACTTTTGCCCCACGCTGTAGACGAGGAACGAATATGAGCGAGGAGAAGCCACCTGCCCATGTTCGCGTAGCCAGCAAGCGGTAGGGCTGGGTCTCAGATCCAGGTCCTCCTGTCATCAGACATTCAAGATTGTGGCAGTTAGGCTACACAACCTTCTCAGCCCAGAGGGAGCAATGCTTCATTGGGAAGGAGGAGGCTCTATGGGTAGAAACGGGGAGGCTCCTTGGGGACGCAGAGGATACTGGGAGCTTGGTAATTCTCTGCAAGGAGGAGAAATTGCCACGCCTTGTCAGGAAGAAAGTATTTGTTGATGCCTTCTGAGAGCCAGGCCCTGTTCCGGGTGCCTCACAAAGTTATGGGAGACACAGAGGGGCACTTCAGTTTTTGAGATCTTCCTCCCAGAAGCGCTACTTGCGCTCAATCCTGGAACTCTCATTCAGACCAGAAACGATCACTTCATTTTTACTGCAATTATTGCAAAGGCTTTATCTGGTCAGTCTTAGTGGTCTCGTTCGATTAATGTGTTTTTATTGTGGGTACCCTTTTTTTTTTCCTTTGTACTGTGCTGCCTCTCCTTTTTAATCATCGCTTTAATCATTAATGCTTGGGTAATAACGAGAATATCCACGGTAGTGGTAATTCTCTTTTACTAATTTCCTTTCTGTTCCTCTCTCACTGTTAATTAGTCCAGTTTCAGATTTGCTGATGGCGGACAGAAGAAATATCAGAGGCAAGGAAGGCCTTCTCAGCAAACCCCAAATACCTTCCAGGCGTCAGTGTGTATTTTGGTTGTGAGAGCCTCTCTCTGTTCCTAATTTTAATTTCTACCTCTGTGGTACCTCTCAATACTCCATCAAAAATGACAACAAAGCCTTTTGGAAGCCTAAGACTGTTGAAGAGTTCCCTGTGCTGCCTTACTGGTGAGCGGGAAGGCAACAGGGATCCCGAGACCCAAGCCCAGAGGCTGGTCGTGGACCAGATGGGTGCAACACAAACATACCAGGACCTTTGCGAGGTAGACCAGTTAGCCTAGAGCTGTCCGTGGTCCTGAAAGGAGAAGGGTTTTGTTTCGCGTTTGTCCTACCTCGAGTTGGAGCCCGGGCGGTGTGCGTGGGCTCAGGGGCGGGCTGCTCAAGGGCGGCGGGCTCACTAACTGGCTGCTGAGCCTTAGTCTTCCTTAGGGGCATAGGCTGCGGGAGGACCTGTTTGGGGAAGCCCTTGAAGAACCAGGCTCCAGAACGCTTCCACACCTTGGGGAGGAGAGGTAGAGGGTGATGACACAGCAGCCGAGCGCTTCGAGAGTGCCACTTCCTAACTTCGCCCCCTTCCCTAAGCACACTGACGCAACAGCCAGCACCCTGTTCTTACCAGGACGCAGCCTTTCACAATTTCCATTTGATTCACACAACACCCCTGACCCCTCAACAGAGAGGGCCTGAGGAGACCCATTCTCTTGATGGAGAAAGCTGGGCATCACAAAGGGGCGAACTAGCATAAGGTTAAACAACCAGAGGGTGCAAGGACAAAGGCTGGGCAGCCGGCCTTCCAACTCTTACACACGATGTGCTGCGCCCCTACTGCCAGGGAGAGAGCTAGGAGAGGAAGAAGTAATTCGTTCCAACACTCAGGCGGCGTTCTGCCGGTGTTCGCAATAGCTGAGCTGGTTCCTGCTATAACAACCCCTGAAGACACATCCAGCCCCCACCTGCCACCTTGTTTCCTTGGTTCTAGAGAGGAAGAGGGCATTTGATATTAAAAAAAAAAAGAAAAGGAAAGGAAAGAAAGGAAGGGCGCTCTAAAGCCAGGTAAGTCACTCACCTCCCTCTGTTCCACGCAGATTTTGCAGAGCCACACGGGGTGAGGGCGGTTGTTGGAGGTCTCCACCCCACACTTGGTGCAGACATTCTGGGGACAAAACGTGGGCCAGCGTACACTCAGATACGCTGCGGGTGATCAGGGGAGGCGGCTGGGAAGGGTGGCGACGGGACCCCATTGTAAAGAGCTAGGGCTTTCCTTCTCTCGCCTCCAGCCCGTGACCAAGGCCAGTTAGGATAAATCTCCAACTCAGGTCTTAATTTCCGAAAACAAGTACTAGAGCCATTCCCAAGCACTGGATAAAGAAATTCTCCAAGGGTCCCTGGGAGGGGGGCAGTCTGAGTTATCAGCATCCACACTGAGGAGACAACTGACGTGATTTTCCAAGAGGAAAAGCTAGATGGTCATGCTGTTTATTGATTTATTGCTTCTTTCTTTTCAAGTAAATCTGAGACAACTTAGGCTGTGCCTACAGTTTCAGCCCTTCGGTGAAGAGGAGGACATTATCTGAGTAAACACCATGACCGTGTGATGGGACATTATACTTTTGGCTGTTTCCTGGAAATCAAGACAAGTAGAACAACCTAACAGATCACCAAATTCTCGCTCTTGGCTGCGTTCGGAAGACAAGGGTGTTTTTGTTGTGTTTTGGTGGGGTGGCGAGGGGACAGACCAACTTTCCTGAATATTCCGTCTAAACGCTGAATGGGACTCTTAAGCAGGAGATGCCGAGTGACATTATGGATGTTTCCAGGTGTGTCACTTTCCTGAATTCCTTTGCTGGGAATCAGGCGGACTCAGGGACAGTTCTATTGCTGTCCTGGAACTGTCAGGTGCACATAGCTGAGGAGAGGGTACAGGGGAGAGGAGCACAAGGAGACCCCCGCCCTTCAAGAATGAAGGCCCTCGACACCCAGTGGTCCTAACTCGGCTGGAGAGTGGTTTTCTAAGTCACTTGTACTGTAACTCAGGGTAATAAGAGTGCTGGGTTCGCCCTCCATGAACACACATGTATAGGCGTGTGCCCAACATACTCTTCCACGTGACATGGAACTTGCTAAGTCACAGAGGAGACTTGCAGCCTCAACCACAGCTCATATCCTACTTCCAGCTCCCAAGTTCATCCTGGATGGAGCTGAGCTCCGAGGGGGCAGAAGGGTCACAGTGACTTCCACGGGAAGAACCGGGATCAGAGTTACCTCAGGAGACAGCTGAGTATGACAGGGTCCCAGAAGGAATCACATGCTGGCAACTACCCTTGGGGATCCACGCGTCATTCCCATGAGCCAGGGCCCCCCGAGGCTGGAGCCCAGGCCTAGCCCCTCTGCATGTCATGGGCAGGGATGAGGAGGGTCTTGGTACCTTCTTGCAGTCCTCACACACCACACAGGCGGAGCCCGGCATCCCCAGCTGCTCTCCACACAGTATGCAGCGGTTCACCCCATCCCCCGCCACACTCTTCCTCATGTTCTCCAGACGGTCCACCAGGCGCCTGGAAGTAGAGACAGGGTACTGAGGACCTGACAGGACCGGGGACCCCCTGCATCTCCCTCAGGAACAGGTTGGTGATCTTAACCTTCTCTGAGTCACGGACTCTTAAGTATCCCATGAGGACTGTTGGACCCTCCCCAAGAAATGGGCACATGAAGTCTGATGCATTTTCAGAAAATCACGGAACCCCTCCCAGATACCCCAAAGCCCATCTAGTCTTCTGACTTCAGATGAAGAAACTTATCTAGTCCTTTCTCTCTCATGTCACCTGTTCTAGGAAACCACCTCTGAGCTCCAGGTCTGTTTCTCTACTTGTCTGCATGACATCTTCACTCAGATGTCTTCACACCAACCTGGGCATCCGTCCGAACTTTCATCCACACCTCTCTCCATCTGCATCCTCAGTACAGCTGTCCCCATTCTCAGAAAACGGCCCTGCCAGCCGCTCTCTTGCTCAGACCAGCTCCTGGGGGCTTCCTCGAGCCCCTCCTCCCTGATATGCAGTGCCTCACCTAAACCTGTGGTGCCTACCTTCAGGACATTTCTGGAATCCACCAATGTCTCTCTCTCTTCACCTCAACCAAGCCGCTGCCCTCTCCTTGGCTGACTGTAGTAACAGCTTCACCGTCTGTCTGCTTACACTCCTGGCCGCTCCGATCTGTCCTCCCACCACAGCCAGGAATCTGACCGTGACACTCCCACTCCACTTCTAAAGCTGTAGCTGCTGCCCACTCCACTAGGTTCCAGGAGGCGCTACCTGGTCTGGCTCCGGATGAAATCCGGCCCTCAGGGAACTTCTTAGAAACGCAAATTATTGGGCCCCACCCCAGACCCACTGAATCGGAGATTCTGAAGGTGGAGCCTGTTCGCAAGCCCTCCAGGGGATTCTGATTCAAGCTCCTTTGAGAACCTGCTGTCGTTACAGGGGCTTCTCCAAGCCCCAGTTCCATCTGCCTCAGTACTTCGCCCATTCTGTTCCTTGTGCCTGGAATACAGCCTCCCTGCAGCGCCGCCCCCGCCCTCCCGCCGCGCGCGCGTGCACACACACACACACACACACACACACGCACACACTCTTCTGCAGTTTTCCTGGCTAGATTCCCCTTGTCCTTCAGATCCCAGTCAAAATATCACTTTTTCTGACCACCCTCATTTTACGTACTCTAACAACCCTGTGCTTCTCCAAAGCACGGGTCACATTTGTAGGTAGCTCTGAGATTATCTGCATTAAGTCATTAGTTCCTCCTGAGTCCACTTCTGGTCCCAGGGACCTTGCCTGTCCTGTCCCTGCTGTGTCCTCAGGGCCAGAGCAGTGCCTCCTGGTTCACGGTGAGTGTTCATACATGATGCGTGAGTCACTGCTTGGATGAATGAGGGCTGCCTGCTTCCCAAATCCACACCCAGCAGAAGCAGGTCAAACCGACTGCCAAGGGACAGAGAGCAACTTAGACTTACGTCTGGCTTAGTGTACGTCTGGCACGCTGTGAGCTGCTTTGCCAGCCACCCCCAGGGGGGAGGGAAGTTAAATGACGTGCCTGAGGTCGCACAGCTAGGAAGCGGCAGAGCCGGAACCAGAACCCAAGTTTACACGCTTCACGCTAGCGCTTCTCACACTCCACGAGCACACAACTGCAAGGACACTGTGTTCACAGATTCTGAACTGCCAGGTCTGGCTGGGGCCCGAGGTGCTGCATTTCTGGAAAGCCCCCACCTGGCCCCACACCATGCCACTGGCCCCTGGTACACTGTGAATAGCAGGGTCGCCTGACCGCTGCCCCCGAGTGGCGCCCTATTTGGATCTCGGGTGGGTGCTGGAGCACATCCCACCCCCCCAGGCGTCAACGCCTTGATCCTGCTTCAAACAAGTATCATTCCCGTTCCAGCCACAGCCAGGGGACCCAGATGGAGCTGGACCCTGCCCTCCCCTCCACAGGCTGCAGGGTGGGAGAAGCACTGGACTGGGACTTGGGCATCATAGGCTCCAGAAGCCCCCTGGCAGCCACCTGACGCAGGCCCTCCTCGCTCCCGCCATCCCCTCAAAGTGCTGGGAGGACTCGCGATGTTGTCAACAGCAGCCTTTCCTGTGTGCCCCATGCAGCCTGGGGAAGAGCCAAAAGCAACCTGCAGGCTCTGCGTCCTCCGCTGTGACCCAGATCCTGAAGGCAGCGCTCTCCTCCCTTTGTCCGCCTGATCGCAGCCCTCCCTCCTTTCTCTAGAAACTGTTTTCTACAGGATGATGGGCGGGGCCCGCGGTAACCAGGAGCAAGACCCCTGCCCCTGCCGTCCGTGGTCTCAGATCACCTGGAGTAACAGCAGCTGAGGTTTACTGAGCAGGTGCTGTGTGCCAGGTACAGAGGCCCGCAGCCCCCCCCGGGTATGATTAGTGAACCCTTCCAGCAGCACTGCCAGCTAAGGGCTCTTCTCGCCCCCAGTCTCCAAATGAGAAAACCGAGGTGCAGAGAGGCTAAGCAGTGTCCCCAAGCACACGGTCGGGACGGGGAGGAAGCGGGGACTCGGGGCCCCACAGGCCCGCTCTGAGCCCCGTTTGGAAGTGCTTCGTTGTGCAGCCAGAGTGCCTGCCCACTGGGTGCCCCTGGGGCACTCCCACGCCCGCCCTGCTCCACTCCCTGTCTTCCCCACCCAGGGGCCCCTCAGTCATTGGTAAGTACTAAGTTGCGTGCACACCGTCGCCCTGTCTGGGTCTGTCCCACCCGCCTCTCGCTTCCCTGAGGTTGGGACAAGACGCCTAAGAGCTGCCCCATCGCCTTGTTTCTCTAAAGGACTCTCAGCGAAAGGTCAAAAAATCAGAATTTTAGCTCTGGATGCCTTTCGATGCCACAGAATTATAAAAAATAGTACGAGACAATGAGGTAAGCTAATGGAGGTGGGGGGATGGTAACTGCATGGTGACGTACACAGCCTTGCTGTCCTCCGTCTTCTCCTTCATCCGCGGCCTCGGCCGGAAAATGGTTAGGTTTCGTTCTTACTTTCTCAGTGGGGGTCCCAGAGTACTGGGAGCGTGAGAGGCTTGCCTGGGGCCTGTCAGCCAGGGCTAGATGCTAGTCCTGGTGTCAGTAAATCAGTGTCCTTTCCCTGAAGCCCTGGGGGTCTCCTGCCTCAAGTCTAGCTTGGCCAGCGGCGCTCAGGAAGGCCGCAAGGTACAGAGGACCTGATTCTAAACGGCAGTGCGCTTTGCTGTGGAGGCTCTGCTGCCTCCTCTTGGAAAATAAGGGCCGTGGGTTCGCCCACCCCTTGTAAACCTACATTCTAGCCTCTCTTCCAAGACGCCTGATTCTTCCACCATTTAATCCTAAATGCAGAAAAGTCCCATTAACACGCATCATACTGGGAGTGTCTGGTTAGCTTCTATCGGTGGCAGCAAACGGCACAGAAAAACACGGGATTTAAGCTCATTATTCAGATGTCTCACCTCAGGGACCCTCGTAATTGGTGAATTCAGTACAGACCAATTACAGAGAGAAGATGTGGGGTGTGGGCGCGCGGACCATTCTTTTCTGCTCGGAGATCAAGATGAGCCAGGGGTGTCCTGCAGCCCGCTCAGGTAGACGCCCTCTCTGTACCCCCCATGCTGGGGCTTCCACAGGGAGGCCCCAAAAGCCAAAACGCATAAACCTGGAAATAAAACCCTGCAGGAAGCTAAGTCGAAATTCTGTCACGACCACGAGTCACAAATGGGCCTTTATCCTGGAGATACAACATTTCGGCACCCTCACCCCAGGAATGTTGGTTGTGTGGACAAAAAAGGGGCCACACGCTAACCTTGATGCGCTCACGGGAGGCCCGCAGGGTGGGCCTCGCAAACTATAAGACCTAAAGGAACCACACAGGATGGTCAGAGATTAAAACCTCCAAACTAAAAGTGAGTCGGGGGCTTAGTCATGTCCTGGGTCGGAATCTTCCTCGACAAAGGTCACTCTTTACTGTACCTGAGACTGTTGGTTGTCTTTTTGCATCTAAGGTTAATGTACCTGCCGTATGTCCTAGTGACCCCCTTTCTCCAGACCCCTCAGGGCACCATCTCCCACCAGAGCAGAGAGCACAGAGCCCCTCAGTGTCGCCTTGTTCCCCGCATGGCATCTCTGTGTGCAGTAAATGTCCACTGTTAACTATCCTGTACTTACCCACGTAAAAGAAGGAAGTGTCTCCAGTTTGCTTTTTATCCAATCTCAGAGATTCCACCGCTTTCCGGCCTCCGGCCTCCCTGATCTATCACCGATGAATTTCATGTAATCCTCCTTAACGCACCCCCCTCCTTTGATTCTAATGTATAAAATAAGCTGCCAAACTCCCATTCTCTGGAGCATTTTCTCAATCCGTTGAGGTTTTGCTTCCCAGCAATTGTCGTCAGTTTGGCTCAAATGAGCTCATAAAAGTTCTCTACAGGTTTGGACGTCTCTTATGTCGACAGCTGTTACCGGTCTCGGCAGGAGAGCGCTGTGTGCATTGTGGAAGATGCTCGCGGTCCTCACTGCATGTCAGTCACCCGCATTAAAAAAGAACACCAATGCGTGGGCCCCCAGGCTGACCCTTCTCAGCCATGTGTCTGGTTAATCCCAGACACCGGCATTTCGGCGTGCAGCCCTTTGGAGAGCCCGACGTTTACGGTGCATCTAGATCACCTGGGGAGATCGTTCAACATTCAGACAAGGATTCGACAGGGCAGCGGTGGGGCCTGGGAATCTACCTTTGAAGTGGCTTCTTTATACGATCCTGATGCCAGCGAGTCCCTGGCCACCCCTTGAGAAATGTGGTAGGAAGGAAGGAAGTAGTGGGATGAATCACATGGGAAAATATTAAATAGGTTAAAAAAAAAAACAGACAACCCAAAACCCGAGATGTAGAATTGTGATCATGTGAGCTTGAGTTCGGAATATGCTCCTCTGAATATCTTCATGGTGTGCACTGAACCAAAAAACAATCAGAAAGGAAACACATCCAAATACGCACTGTGATTATGGCTGGGAGTGGGCTTGCAAGTAACCTTTATTTTCTTTTTTAATGCCGCCATCCCCTTCTCCCCAAGCAGCCAATTAGCTACACTCCTCTGTCCCTGCTTCGCTTTCTACGATGACCACACATTTCCTTTCATGAGAAGAAAAAGGGCATTTTGAAGACAGAGAACATGTAAGCCAAGGGTTAAAACGTGCAGTCTGACTCCGACCTTTGATCCAGTCAGCGACCTCGCAAAGTCTCTGTTCTCCAGAATCAAATACAAGAGGTTGGATGAGATGCACTGCGAGCTTCAGGGATTCTCAGATCCTGAGGCTAAAAGTCTCAGGACTGCCCCTTGGGTTTTGAAACGGAAGGACCCTCAGTGACAAAGAGAAGACCCCTCAGCACTGGCGGGCTGGTTCTGTTTGCCTGTTTAATGTCTCTGTATTAAGTGCCCAATTAGCTGGACACTGTAAGTGGTTGTCACTCTCTAAGTTATGTCTTTACATGGCCGATTAACTATGGGATTACTCCTTAAGCCTCACATCCAAGAAACATCCATCACCAGTCTGCATGTTTAAGGGGGGCTGTTGGTGGCTCAATAAAGTCAGGTAGGTAACTCCCCTTTCTCAGCAAGGGTATGTCCCCTCCTCTGGGCACCGACAGGTGACTCTGGAGGTGATGGGAAGTGGATTCCCAACTCGGTCTGACTCGCCATCCGAACGGATCTAGGTGAGCCACTCATTCACTTGACAGCCATTCATGGAGCAGCTACCGTGTGCCAAGCAGACGCTGAGGCCCCAAAAGGGAGCAAACAGATGAGGTCCCTGCTTCGGGGAACCGGAATTTTAGTGCAGGACTCAGATGTTGTTTAAATAATCACATAGACCGTCATAATTACACTTGTACATTCTCTGGAGGACACGTAGGAGCAGGTGTGAGAACTCGTAAGAAGTGGGCCAAGTGAAGTCAGGATGGGGCCTCAGAGGAAGTGACCATGGGGCTGGGGCCGGAAGAGGAGCTGACCCAGGAAAGAGGCTGAGGATGAGCATTGGGAGAAGAGGGAACAGCACGCGGAAAGGACTTAAGAGACGCTCGGCCTGGCTGGTGGGCTGGACGGTGGGGGATGAGGCTGGAGAGATGGGCAGGGGCCACTCTGTGAGTGTCACGAGTCTCAGACAGATGGGACAGCATCCAAGGGCTTCAGATATAGGAGACTCAGCTGTTTTGAGACAGCACGTGGACAGAGGACTGGCACCCTTGGGAGGCTCAGAGCAGTAAGAGTTTCAGACAGCACAGTGGTTCCAGGTAGAAGGAGGCAGGAGGCCCCAGACTCTGTCTACACATGCACTGGACCCGGTCTCCTGAAACTACAAGGCTGTCCACTTTTGACTTTGCTACTTCCTAGTTCTGTGACCTTGAGAAAGTCACTTAACCTTTCTGAGCCGCCATTTTTCAAATTAGGGAAAACACAGTCCTTACTCCCTAGAACTGCTGCAAAGATCAAATGAGAATGTTTGTCAAATGCCTGGAACATGGTACCGACCAAGTGATGGATGCAAATTCCCTTCTGGAAATTTGTGGCTTTTATAACTCCCTGGACTCACATTTTTTTCTGTGTAACCAGGGTGCTAGAGCCAGGCCGTGGAATATGTCTTTCCAAAGCTTTTAAAGAGGCTACAGTGACTAGAAGTTAACAGGACTCATGTGCCCGTCTCTAAATATGCATACACGGATGGCACCTGTATCCACGTATGAATACATATGCCCACAGGCACACCTGTGGGGGCACATGTCCGCATGGCACATGTGCACTCACACACACACATGTGCATCGTCAGCACCAATGTACAAGATACACTTTCCTGGGCACAGCTGTACACACTCTAGCCCTGCAAGGAGCCCAGCCCCGATGGCTGCCTTCCGCGGACGAGGGGAGAAGCCAGCTGCAGGACTGACGGTGCCTGTTAGCTCAGCCTCCCTTACAAAGTCCGAACCAGCCTCGGGAATACTTAGGCAGCTGCTGGTGAGCTCTCAGGCCAGTGTTACTGCAGCGTCTCATTGGATGGGGAGAGGAGGCTAATGGGTGTGCAATGGCGCCAGGAAACAGGCTTCCCGCAGCATCCTGCAGAGCTCAGGACACCCTGCCTGCAAGGTGCCACGGGCTTAGATACCGATTCCTGAATTGGAGAGGGAAAGAGCAAAAAGCTGGGGTTCCACCACGGAGGGAGTGGGGTGGGGAAGCTGCCTTCAGAGCAGCAGTTAAACTGTGATTACACACGATTCATAAAATGCAGCCAAGTGGGAGAGTGAGTACCGTGTTGTCTCTCTCTCTCTCTCTCACGCACAAACACACGCACACACACACACACACCCCATCAATTCCAGAATCATGCTGCTTTTGCTCTCACCCTAATTGCCAAGTGGGGGGATATTACCGTTAACTTTATTAAATTTGCCATTTTCTGAAGTCAAGATCGGGCCACCTGCTGTGAATAGGGGACAGAATTTAGAAACAGGAGGCAGTTACGGCTGCTCTGACAGGGGCTGGCTCGAGACCCCAATGCACGGTCTCTCGGGAACCTGTCCTGAAATGACTGAGCCACTCTGTCATGATGTCACGAAGCCATGCGGCTGGCTGGCATGCGGCCGTGTGCATTCCAGACTCATTAATTCTCATGGCTGTTTATTACTGTCACTGCCTGGGGAGCCCCAGACCCCGATGTCTCCCCTTGATGGATCCGTGACTAGGATGCCTGCCTGCGCCTCAGCACTTTGGGGAGGGGGGTCACCCCAGCTCAGAACTGGAGACAAGGGAGCAAATGTGGTCACCGCCAGGCAAGGTGCTGGGTCATTAGAAACCTGGGAACACTAATAGTTACCAGGTACGTGCATTGTTTTTTGAAGCAACCTACAACCTGTAAGATCAGCTCTACTATTCACTCCCATTCATGCAGGTGGGCACGGCAGGGCACACGAAGGGGAAGTCACTTACCCAAGGGCCCCCAGCTGCAAGTGGCAGAGATGGGATTGGAGGCTAGGTCTACCGCCCTGGATCCTGTCACTGTCTTTAGAAGAATGAAGTTTTTGCTTTAATTTGGTGTTTATGGCTGGCGCTCTTGCTAACCCCTCTACCTGCCCTTTCCCGTTGTAGAAAGTGGCGTTGAGAGCATGGGGTACGGAGGCCCACGGGGGACAAGGGTTGCTGCGGTGGGCAGGCAGGCACTGTTCCAGGGAGGTGTGTAGGCCTGAGTCAATTGAGCCGAGTGAGTACCTGAGACACCCTATTGGCCTCCCTAAATGCCTGAAGTCACTCATCCATGGCCCTCCCCACCTGCGTGCCCCAAAAGGCAATGGGATAAAGTGGAAAGAAAGACTGAAGTTCAAAGTCTGGTCTGGCCATGTAAAGGCTGAGTGCTCCCGGGCAAGTGTCTTAACCTCGCTGGAAAGCAGAGACCATCGTCTGTCTTTCGGTGAGGACATGATGAGGGTTAAAGGAAATGGAACGCAGTTAAAAGACCCTATCACGGTGCTGGGCATGGACAGTTGCCTTTCCGCAGAAGAGCAGAAGGAGACTCAGCTCTGGAACCAGCCGGCCTGGATTCATAATCGCTTATCAACGGTGTGACCCTGGGCGAGTTGCCGAACTTCTTGTGCCTCAGTTTCCTCATGCAGAAAATGGAAATAACAATAAGGCCCACCGCATAGGGTTGTTGTGAGAATTACGTAAATGAATGTACAGGAAGCTCTGGGCGCGTGCCAGCACGTGGTGCTTTACGCGAGTGAGCCATTACCATTTCCCTAGAAGCTGAGAATGGCTGCAGGGAAACCCTCAAGCCTCCTGCTTCTCTCTTTTGTGAGAAGTCCAACAAAAAGGCCTGAGCAGTGGCCCTCAACAGAGGGTAACTCTGCCCCCCAGAGGGTACGTGGCGCAGTCTGGAGTCATTTTTAGTTACCGTATCTGGGTGGCGGGTTACTACAGGCATCTAGTGGGCGAAGGCCAAGAATGCTGCTAAGAAATCCTACAATGCACAGGACAGTCCCACCATAAAGAATTACCTGTCCCCAAATGTAAATAGTGCCAAGGGCGAAGGAGCTTGGAGAGCACACGGTCCGGGAGTGGTCATTTGGGCGGAGGGTTCACCTCACAGGTTCTCTCTTTTAGGCCGGACACTGAACTAATGAAGGAATGAAGATTCCCATTTTCGTCTGGTACAGACAGACTCCATAAACCACTAAGGCTGCAGCACGTTAGAAAGCACTGACCCAATCCCTGGGAAAATGAGGTGCGACTCAGTAGCTTCAACACCGGGAGTTCAGAGTCCCCTGAAACCTGGCGAAATCTATGACAATTTCTTCTTAAAAATGCACACAGGCATGTGTATAAATGTGTCTATAATATCGGGACACCCCAGAACCCCTGAAAACTATTCACAGAAGGCCTACGAGTCAAGGTTGGAAAAATGGGGTGGGGGGTGTGTCTTCCTTTAGAAAGAGAGTATGACTTGGCCTATTGTCAGCTTGTCAAACTATAGGAAAGACGCCTGCCTGACTGGAGGTAGCAAGTTCCAGCCACTATTATTCATTTCTCCCTCTGTCCACATTTTTGGAAAATTCTGTGCCAAAAAGACAGAGGATGATGGGACTGAGACCGAGAGGTGACAGGAATCCAACGGATTCTGTCAACAACAGGTTGTGTCTCTCGGACTTCCTCCTCCATCACAGCATCTGGACACCAAGGTTAATGACAAATCCTAATTACTTTTTGGGGCCCATCTGTTTAGGGACGCTGATCTCAAATGGAAGCCGCCCAGCTGCCCGTCCCCTCGCAGACAGGATATGTGGGCAGGCTGTGGACAGAAAGGTTGAGAGGTTCTGGACAGAAAGAAATATGGTAAGGATTCAGAGGGGTCCCTCCCACTGAGGGGAAAAACTGAAACCAAAACCCACAAACACAAACGTTCCCAAGCAAATGTTCAATTGCAGCCTTAATACATGTAAAGGTCCCACGGACGCCTCACGGGCGTGTGTCCAACTCACAAAGGCCCCTTTCGCACTCAGGAGAAGCGCTCAGCATCCACGCAGCCTAGCACCTGTGGCTATGGCTGATTGGGTGACGGGTGGGTACTCAGGGCGAGCTGAGGTAATCAGAGGTCCTTCCCTGGGAATTTGGGATCAGGACCAAGAAGAGCTAGAACAATGGAGGCGGTGTAGCACGGCTACATTTTCTACCATGTGGGATGAGAAGCAGGCCTTTCATGAGGCTAGGCTCTGATCCCTGGAGATAGCTCTGAATCCTTATATTAAATTCCCCTTGTTGCATAATGTGGCAGAGCCGCCCAAGAAGACCACCATTAACACCTTCCTATGGATGTGTAAGTCCTTCTTCCACAAGGAGATGGGATCCACTCCCCCTCTCCAATAGAATATGGTGGAGTAATGCCCTACCAGTTTCAGACCCCGGCTGTTAAGAATCCTGGCAGCTTCCATCTCTGCTCTCTTGGGATTCAGCTGCCACACAAAGGAGCTTGGGCCAGGCTACTGAATAAAGAAAGGGAGGGACCACACAGAGTACAATGAGGCACAGACATAGGCACGAAGCTTTCTCGAACCATCCAGTCCGGCCCCGCCACCAGTCAAATGCAGCTGAGTTAGCAGCCCCAGCCCACGCCACATGGGGCAGAAAACCCGCCCACCAGGGCCCTGCCTGAATTCTTACCCTACAGAATCATGAAAAGTAATGTGCTGTTGTTGCTTTACGTCACTAAATTTGGGATGCTCTGCCGTGCAGCAATAGGTAACTGTAACCACCTCATGGAATTCATTTCGGTTCTTGCAAGCCAGGTGTCCTAAGGAATGTAGAAAGCCTGCGGCTGTCAGGGAATGGAACATACTCTGAGACTCCGCTCAGGGCTTGAACGAGGAATGGCGGGGCGAAATGAGGTGGTTTAATGAGTTTCCCTTCTGGCTACCGCCTCTCCCTCTGGGGAGCAGAGCTGGAATGTGGGCTGAGGGGCGATCAAAGGTTCGGGCAGAAGCAAAGAGGCTTCAGGGAGAGAGCCGGCTCTGGTCTGCTGCATTTTTCCGGAGCTCCCTGGCGGGGGATGACTCTAGCAGAATTGCCCCAGAAAGGCGGCACCCTCCTGGGGGGCCCGAGGGTGAGTCTCCCCAGAGCTCTCAGAGCCGCAGGAGCACAGAGATCAGCTATGGATGCACAAGCAGGTTAGTAAGATCTGAAAGGAAGAGGGCTGTCACGGAAGGAGCTCCGGCTTCTGGCTCCCTAATGTCCCCGTCAAAAGGGAGCTTTTACAATTTCCACGTTCTGCAGTCTACACGTTTTGGGTCAGACCTACAGTAAAGACACCTAATAGTCCGGACTATAATGAGAGAGTCAGTCCGACAGGATGTCTATTTTGACTCTACGTGACCTTAGGCAAGGGACCTGACCTCATTAGCAAAACGAGGATAATAACAGCACCTTACTTGACAGCTGAGAAAAGCAGTTAAGAGTCTATCTATCCATATGATGTTTTAGGTCCAGTAGTTGGCACAGAGTAAAGGTTCGATAAAAGGTACCCACTATTCTGATGATTTATGATGTTCGCGAATAATGATTTCACACCTCTCTACATGGCTTTCACTCGGAAAACGGGGGAGAGGAGTCGGCAGCCCAGAGCTGGCTGTCTGGACCCAGAAGGGGACACAGATACACCTGCAAACTTAATATAGTTGGAAGGAGCTCAGTCACACTGAGGGAGCAGCCAACCACAGGGTACAGGGCCTCCAGCCAAAGCCCCCAACACTGTAGTTTGGGCAGGAGGGTCCTGAGACTCGGACTGACCCGCCTCACTGGGTGATGGAGAAACTGAGGCCCCCAAAGCTTATTCGCTGAGAGCCTCGGGTTCTGAAGTGGGAGCCCCAATGGCACCCTGTTTGACGTGTTGCTTTGCTTTTATCTGACTCCTGTCTGATCCTCTCCCAGGAAGTGTGGGAAGAACTGGAATGAGGGCAGGGTTGAGCTCATAAGACACAAATAGGTTTGCCAGCGAGGTCTCCCTGTGGGGAGGGTGCGGGGGAACGGCCGCAGCCGGAACCGTCCTCTCTGCTCTGGCAGGAAACAGTGTCTCAGCAAAGGGAGGTTCTGTCACCCAGGGCTTGGCCCCAGCTTCCCTGGAAGCCTCTCCAATCGTCTTCAGGGGAAGCCGGGGGCTGCTGGAATTCCAGGACCTACCAAATGGGAGTCCCAGGGCCTAATTCTAGAATGGAGATCTTGGCCACTGTCAAAAACTGAGCTTCCGAAGCAGATTCATTGTTAAATGATTGTCACCGTTTATCGATTGAGCGGGTGCTCTGGGCCAGGCACCACGCGAATCCTGTGGGCGATAAACACTCACTGAAAAGTATGCATTCATGCTATCCCCACTTTGCAGATGAGGAAACTGAGGCACAGGGAGGTAAATGGCTTACCTTAGGTCACATGGGGGTAAGCGGTAGTCCTGGAATTTGAACCCAGGTCTTTCTGACCTTGGGGTCCCAGTGATTAACCATCACGTCACCAGGTTAGTCAAAGGCAATATCACAAGACATGGAGAACAAGGCAGGGAACCCATCTACTTGGTTCTAGAATGTTCGAGCTAGAATCTTTTCAGTCCACAGAGACCCCCCACCCCTTAACTTTCCCCCCAGTGACCCCCCACCCCTTAACTTTACCCCCAGGGT